>PVJC01050711.1:0-11720 GCA_004026665.1 Murina feae | reverse complement strand
GGGGGCCAGTTAGGGGCAGTCAGGCAGGCAGGCAGGTGATTAATTAGGAGCCAGCTGTCCTGGATTGTGAGCGAGATGTCTGGCTGCCAGTTTAGGCCCAATCCCACCCGAGGGTGCAAGCTGGGCTGAGGGACACCCCCAAGTGCACTGGGCATCTAGTATACATATAAGATCTTTGGTTCATCTTATCCTGCCCCTCTTTCCCCCTTCCTCTGAGATCTGTCAGTCTGTTCCATGCATCCATACCTCTGCATCTATTTTGTTCATCAGTTTATTTTATTCATTAGATTCCACATGTAAATGACATTTGTCTTTGACTGGCCTATTTCACTTAGCATAATTTTCTTCAGGTCCATACATACTGTTGCAAAGGTAAGAGATACTTCTTTTTTACAGCTGCATAGTATTCCATTGTGTAAATGAACCACAGTTTTATTATCCACTTATCTGCTGATGGCCACTTGGACTGTTGCCAGATCTTAGCTATTCTAAGTAACACTGCTATGAACATAAGGATGTATATATTCTTTCTGATTGTTGCTTCAGGATTCTTAGGATATATTCCCAGGAGTGGGATGGCTGGGTCAAATAGCAGTTAATTTTTTTGAGGAGATCCTATACTATATACATCATTGGCTGCATCGCTCTGCATTTCCACCAGTAGTGTACTAGGGTTCCCTTTTCTCCACATTCTCAACAGTACTTGTTTGTTGATTTATTGATGATAGCCATTCTGGCAGGTGTGAGGAGATAACTCATTGTCATCTTCAATTGTATCTCTTGGATAGTTAGTGATATTGAACATTTTTTCATATGTCTACTGGCCATCTGTATGTCCTCTTTGGAGGACTGTTCTAGGTCCTTTGCCCATTTCCTTGTTTAATTATTTGTCTTCTTTTTGTTAAGGTGTATGAGTTCTTTATATTTAAAAAAAATTAATCCCTTATCTGATGTCATTAGCGAATATGTTCTACCATACTGTGGGTTCTCTTTTCATTTTGGTGATGGTTTCTTTTGCTATGCAGAAGCTTTTTAGTTTGGTATAGTCTCATTTGTTTGTTTTTGTTTGTTTCTGTTTCTCTTGCCCTAGAAGATGTATTAGCAAAAATTCTGCTTTGTGAGATGTCTGAAATTTTGCTGCCTATGGTTTCTCCTAGGAGTTTTATGGTTTTGTCACTTGCATTTAATCTTTTATCCATTTTGAGTTTATTCTTGTTTATAGTGTAAGTTGGTGGTCTAGTTTCATCCTTTTGCATGTACCTCTCCAATTTTCCTGACACCATTTGTTGAAGAGACTTCCTTTACTCCACAGTATATTCTTGCCTCTTTTGTCAAATATTAATTGGCCTCCCCACTTGGCGCTCTAATCTTTCAGCATCACAGGCTCTTACTGGGTGGGGCTTATGCCCAGGCTCCCTCCAGTCCAATCTACCCCCCTCCCCACCCCCTCTTCCAGCCCCCATGCAGCCAGCCAGATCCAGCTATACTAGTGCAGATTTCCAGTCCAGAACCATTCCACTGGGTTGGGGGTGGGGTGAAGGGGTGCCTACTCTTTGTGAGATAGGAGGATCCCTCTTCTTTCACAGGGCATTCTGTCCCCATCCTGCTCTTTGCCAAAAGTTATTTCAGAGAGTAATCAGACTTTCAGATTCGCTGCTGTGTGAACCCTTGAAAAACCTCCACTTTTCTGGAGTTCTGCATGCGGCTCCTCCCACAGACACTGTTGGGGTGCAACTTCCCAGGCTGGTGTATACAAGCACTCACTCTGTTGCCTGGGACAGGTGTAAGTCTGCTCCACGGGGAAGCAGCTGGGCTCCCTCACCTTTCCTCCTCCTTCCCAGCCATGCTGTGCTGTGCTGTGCGAGTTGGCTCACCAACTCTGTGTCTTCTGTCTCCTCTCTATGCTCCCCTGTTCACATTATTTCAGATCATCTATTTTTCAGCTGAGTTTTCAAGTCAAATGTTCTGCAGTTTAGCCAAAAGCCTGATCTGGTACTGGGAGCAAGGAGACTGAACCTCCCGAGACTGCAGCAATCTTTTTCCTTGTTTTTAACAGAGAAACAGAGTTGTGACAACTGTCTTCCTTATGTTACCACCAAGGCTAGTATATTAGTTTATACTTTACTAGGTTCCCAATACACAAAATCTGTGCATGGGGGGAGGGGTGTCTCTCAGCCCAGCCTGAACCCTCTCTAATCCTGGACCCCGCGGGGGATGTCCGACTGCCTCTTGCAATCTGGGACCGCTAGATCTTAATCACTCGCCTGCCTGCCTGCCTGATTGCCCCTAACTGCTCCTCTACCAACCTAATCGCCCTTAGCTGCTCCCCTTCTGACCTGATCACCCCTAACCGCTCTGCCTCACCCACACACTGATAAGAATTTCAAACACCTAACACCAATATTAGTTAATTAGACATCTAGATTCCTCAATAGACAAGGAGCTGTGGGGAGCGGTATTTTTCAAGTTCACTTACTACTCAGTCAGGTCTTCTAGGAGATGGAAACGCACCTTCCTTTGTGTCTGCCAGGTGTCATGGAGACAGGCCACACAGTGGGTCCTAGGACCCAGGCTTCCCTCCTCTGGCAGGATGCAAGCACTCAGGAACCAGGCTTCCCTCCCTTTGGCCAGCTGCAGGCACCCAGGACCTGGGCTGCCTTTGCCTAGGTTGGCCACAGCCACAGGGGACCATAGGCAGACGGCTTCACCCAGGCTGCAGGCACAGGCACCTGGAACTGCAGGGCAGGCAGCTTGTCCCTCTCCTGGGCCACAGCCTGGCTGGTCCCTATTCCTCTCTCCCCAGTGTTGAGTGTCTGAGCCGTGAGGGCATGATGATCATTTGCATATTAGCTCTTTACTACATAGGATTAAGTCTTGCTGTTATTACTAGCAACCTCCAAAGTGGACTGCTAATCTCTAAACTAAACTCATTTTTCTGCCTTCACGTTGCTATTATAGTGAAAAATTTCAAACACAGACCTAAAAATTACATTCCTTGTGGGTAAAATTCCAATGATTCTATGAGGCCTCCAGCATAAAATGCAAATTCCCTTCATAATCTGTCACCTGAATTAGTTTCCATTTTTATCTTTAACACTCATCAGCATGTATAGTAGACTACCGCCACACTCAAGTAGAGTGTGATTTATGCAGGAGGAAATGTGTGTATTCAAAGAAAACTATAAATGAAGGTTCACTGATTGGTTTTCCTAAGAAATTCTTCATAAAGTCACATATTTTATTATTTTTTAAAATTTAAATTTTTTTCATAAAGTCGCCTATTTTAAATGCCTCTGGCTTTTTAACCTGACTGGATAGTGAACCAGACTGGCCCAGCTTTTTTTTTTTTTTGTACCATCTCCATTGTCCCTGGTAAATAAATTTTGTTCTGTGATTCTACAATCTGATTTTGATCACACACAACTCAGGATTGTGGAATCTAAGGCAAAAAACAAAACAACAACAACAACAAAAAACAACAACAGACATAACATTCTAAATTTTGACTCTGCCTCTGGTTTGGATTCAGATCCATATTTTCCCCAGTCTTTTTGGATGTTTCACCTCCCTTTCTTTGTTCCCCTTGCAATTCTGCTATGGAAGAGTCAACACCTAAGGGAACAGATGTAGTTTCAGAGCCCACAGTCACAAAGGGAAATGAGGTAAAGGATAGCAAACTCCCAACTACTCACCAGAAGGGGGAGCCACTCAAGAAGATGGTATGGACAAGTGATAGTGTAGACAATGAGCACTTGAGCCATTGCTCATCTAAATGCTGCATTTAAGAAAAGCCTCTAGCCTTTGGTGAAAGCTCCTCAAAGAGTGAAAAAGAGGATGAGGATAACCGTGATGTCATACTATGTCCCTGAAGTCATCACAAGGGGCATTGTGGTGCCCTTTCTTCGGGAGCTTCTAGCACTTAATCTTAAGTAGCACTTAATCTACAAAATTTTGTGACCAATCTCAACACCTTCTTTCCCCTATGAAAGGCTAAGCCTCACTTAGGCTCCCCTACCCATCAAACTGGACTGCAATATATCCATGTTGATACTCCCGTATTAAAGAGTTTGACTCTTTTTTGATGTGTGCTTTCTCTCTCATTTGCCAGTGAAAGAAAGCAGGAAGAGAAAGAAGAGGGCCAGTAGAATACCTGGAAGCTCTCATACTGCATGGGTACTATTTTATAATTCAATGCTTCAGGCTTTCCAAGGTACATGTGCAAACTTTTCTTCTTTAGAGTCCTAGATTGTGTTCCCATCTCTTCCTGGCCAGCCCATTGTTACCACACCCCAAACCCCACTTCCCCCAGAACTACCACTTCGTTTACACTTGTTACCCATCATAATATATCATCTAATGAATGTCAATTTATTCTTTTGTATCAAGAGCTTATTCATTTGCCTTATATTTATCCATTTCACTTTATTCTTGCTTTCATCTTAGGTGGTATCAATGTCCCTGTTGATGAGGATTTATATCAATTGAATATTTTACCTTCACTCTTATTCAGCAAACCACAACAATGATGGAATCAGTCATCATTAATACTTTTCAACCTCTAAGTTTTATGTTTAGAGATCCTACTTTATAATTCCAAACTCTCATCTTTTTACTCTGTCTTTCTTCACATACAAAGCTATTCTGTGACCTCATGGAGACTTCTAGTTCCCAAATCTGTGTTAATCTCCCAATCTATCAACCTCCTAGGTTTAACTCATTTTCCACCCAATCCTATGACCTTTCACTTCAACAGCATCCAGTGTTTTCATTTCCTCCAACTTTTGCACAACCTCTCTTGCAAATTTTTAAGCATGATATGTGGCTAAGAAATACTGAAACAAAGTACTGGTGAACTTGAGAAAATGTGAAGAAGCATCAAAGAAGCATCAGGGAAGTATTATGAGATAGAATAAATAATATCTTGAATTTATTGAGTACTTTATGTGTGTCTAGCGTTGTCCTCGGGGTTTTATGTGTATTAACTCATTTTGGGAATGAGTTATGGGCACATCTCAGCCCTTATCTTTTCAAATACTGCTTTTGCTACATTCTCTTTTTCTTGTCCCTTTGGGATTACAATTTAAAATTGTTAGATATTCTTCTATATTTTATTTATTGTCTTTATTTTCCATCTTTTTTTCAAATTTATATGAATTGTTTATTCTTACCAGTATTTTAGTCCACAAATAGCTTTTCAGATATATCTAAAAAACAAACCCATAAGCTCAATTTTGTATTTTGTACTTTACCATTTCTATAAATTCAATTTAGTACTTTCCCCAATTGTTATGTTCCCTATTATAGTTTTGAACTCCTTGCTTTAAAATTTTTGGCTTGGGTTTTATTTCCTGGTACATTGTAAGCATGGTAGTTTTACACCCTATATCTGATAATTCCAGCATTTACAGTCCCCGGGAATTTGCTTCTGTTGTCTGACTGTCTCTCCTGGTTTTTTATAATAATTTCTTGTTTCCTTGTGTGTCTGGCTTTTCCCTTGATTTTACACTAGACTTTGTTTTTCTAATATTATATGTAGAAATTTGAGGCCCAAGATGATGGTATGTTCCTTCAAGTAATTTTTTCTGTACCTTTCTTTGGTCATTAGAAATCTGGTATTATTTTAACATAAATTTAGGGCTTACTATTTTCTGGGCTTTCTTAATAAATTTAAGCAGAACTACAGTCCATCAAAGCTCTAGTTTGGTTCATATTTATCCTTACTAATGGAATTCAGCCCATTGTGGTTCAAATTCAAAGCTATCTATTCTTGGTGGACTGTAGACTCTGGATTTCATCCACACAACACAATGACATAACCAAAAATACAAACAACCCCTCAGCCATGACTTTAGAAAAACAAATGTTTCTCTCCTGCAGGTAAAAGTCAGTCTCAAGTGCTGAATTCAACACTAGATTCCTATTTTCCTGTGGATATTTATCTAATAATATTTTATTATTTTGTATTTACTCACACTCTAGTCTCTGTTTTTATTAAATCAGCTTTTATTCCCACTTAATTTTATTGAAATATAAGATTAGTGATGTTGAGTATCCTATATAATAAAGAGGTAATATGCAAATTGACCATCACACCCTCACACAAGATGGCCACCCCATGTGGACACAAGATGGTCATCCCCATGTGGGCACAAGATGACCACCAAAAGATGGCTGGCAGGGGAGGGCAGTTGTGGGCAATCAGGCTAGCAGAAGAGGGCATTTAGGGGCAACCAGGCTGGGAAGGGAAGGAAGTTGGGGGCAACCGGGCCTGCAGGAGAGGGAGGGCAGTTGGGGGGGAACCAGGCCAGCAGGGGAAGGCAGTTAGGGGTGACCAGGCGAGCAGGCAGATGAGTGATTAGGAGCCAGCAGTCCAGGATTGTGAGAGGGATGTTCAACTGCTGGCTTAGGCCCGATCCCAGGGGTCAGGCCTAAATGAGCAGTCAGACATCCCCTGAGGAGTCTCAGATTGGAGAGGGTGCAGGCTGGGCTGAGGGACACCTCCCCCAGTGCACGAATTTCATGCACCAGGCTTCTGGTATTTTTATATCTCTATTGGCCATTTGTGTGTCTTTTTTGGAATTACCAATTTTAAAATTTTCCCATTTTTTAATCAAAGTATTTGTTTTTTTTCCTTTTTTTGTGTGCTAATGAAACAATGTAGTTGCTTATATATTTTGGATATTAACCTCTTGTCAAATTATGGTATGCAAACATTTCTCCCAGTTCTTGTATTGCTTTTTCACTCTGTTGATTATTTTCTTTATTCTGCAGAAGCTTTTGAGTTTGATGTAGTCCCACTTGCCCATTTTTGTAGCCTGTGCTTTTGGTGTCATATCTAAAAAGTCAAGACCAGTGTCATGAAGCTTTTTCTCTATGTCTTCTAGGAGTCTCTCAGTTTCAGATATTACATTTAAATCTTTCATTCACTTTGAATTGATTTTTGTGTGTAGTGTAACATGAAAGTTGACTTTCGTGCTTTGTGTTTGAATGTCTAATTTTCCCAATACCATTTGTTGAAGAAGCTATTATTTTCCTGCTGTGTATTTTTGGCACCTTTGTTGAAGATCAATTGGCCATGTATGCATAGGTTTATTTCTGGTTTTTCTATTCTGTTCCATTGCTCTATATCTCACTCTTTATGCCAATGTCATACTGTTTTGATTACTGTAATATGTTTTGATATCACAAAATGTGATGGACCCAGCTCTGTTCTTCTTTTTCAAAACTGTTTTGACTATTTAGGGTCATTTGTGCTTCTAAATGAATTTTAGAATTTTTTTCTATTTCTGAATAATGCCAATGGGATTTTTATAGGGATTGCACTGAATCTGTAAGATTACTTGGGTAGTATAGACATTTCAAGAATATTAAGTCTTGCCTTAACCAGTTTGGCTCAGTGGATAGAGCGTCGGCCTGTGGACTGAAAGGTCCCAGGTTTGATTCCGGTCAAGGGCATGTACCTTGGTTGCGGGCACATCCCCAATAGGAAGTGTGCAGGAGGCAGCTGATCGATGTTTCTCTCTCATCAATGTTTCTAACTCTCTATCCCCTTCCCTTCCTCTCTGTAAAAAAATGAATAAAATTAAAAAAAGAATATTAAGTCTTCTATCCATGAACTTGGAGTGTCTTTTCATGTATTTGTACCCTCTTTCATTTATTTTATTAATAACTTGTAGTTTTCAGTGTACAAGTCTTTCACCTCCTTAGTTAAGTTTATTTCTAAGCATTTCATTTTTTTTTAAGCTATGATAAATGGGATTTTTAAAATTTTCTTTTTATATTGTTTCCTGTTAGTGCATAAAAACACAATGGATTTTGTGTGTTGATTTTTATTTTTCCATTTATTAGTTCTATTATTTCTGACAGTTTTTGGTGGAATCTTGTAGGTTTGCTACATATAAGATCTTACCATCTGCAGTTAGGTAATATTTTACTTCTTTTATATTTGGGTATCTTTTCTTTTTTTCTTGCCTTATTTCTCTAGCTAGCAATTTCAGTATTATATTGAACACAAGTGGAAAGAATGGGCATCCTTGTTTTGTTTCTAGATTTAGAGAGAAAGTTTTCAGTTTGTTATGATTGGGTATAATTGGGATTTTTATATATGGCCTTCATTATGTTGATGTAACTAGTGTGATGACTGCTTTTATTCTGAAAGTATGTTTAATTTTTTAAATGTTTTTTTCTGCATCTGTTGAAATGATCTTGTGATTTTTATTTCTTTACTGTGGTACATGACTGATTGATTTTAGTATGTTGCACCATCATTTTTGTTCCAGAGTCATGGTATATGATCATTTTAATGTGCTATTCAATGAAATTTGTTAGTATTTGGCTGAGATTTTGCATGACTATTTATAAGGGATATGGGTCTGATGTCTTCTCTGACTTTGGTTTTATGGTATTATTGGCCTCAAAGAATGAGTCTGATAGTATTCCTATTTCATTTTTTGGAAAATTTTTAAGATTCGCATTAATCCTTCTTTAAATGTTTGGAAGAATTCACCAGTGAAAGCATCTGGAGAGGTTTTTATTTACTGATTTAATATCCTCACTAATTATAGCTCTGTTCACATTTTCTATCTTTTTATGATTCCATCTTGGTAGTTTATATGAATTTATTCATTTCTTCTATGTTAACCAATTTGTGCACTCTTATGATTCTTTTTTTATTCTGTTATCAATTGTAATGTCTCCTCTTTCATTTCCGACTTATTTGAGTCCTCTCTCTTTTTTCTTAGTCTAGCTAATAGTTTGTCATTTTATTTATTATTTAAAAAGACTATTAGTCTTGTTGCTTTCTATTGTTTTTATTGTCACTGTTTAATTTACTTCTGCTCCAGTATTTATTTATTTTTCTTTCTGCTAGCTTTGGCTTTTTCTTATATTTTTGAGGTATAATTAAGATTCTTTCTTATTTTTAAAATATAAATACCAGGATGTATCACTATAATTTTGCAATTTAGCCTTGCTTTTGCTGCATCCCATAAGTTTAGTATGCTGTGTTTTCATTTTCATTTGTTTCATTTTCTAATTTCACTTTTTATCTCTTCTTTAACCTAGTATTTGTTCAAGAATGCATTGTGTAATTTCCACATATTGTGGATTTTTCTTTTTTTCTCTACATCTCTGATTTCTAGTTTTATTTGATTTTGATTGAAAAATATACATGATGTTATCTTAATCATCTTAAAATTGTACAGACGTGTTTTGTGACCTAATATATGGTCTATTCTGAGCAATGTTCTGTGTTCCTAAAAATAATTTGTATTTGTTACTATTTGGTAGAATGTTCTACATATGTTCATTAGGTTGTTTGGTGTGCATGCTGCTTAACTCTTCAGTTATATTGTTATTGATGATAATGTTTTGTCTGGATGTCCTATCCATTATTAAAATTGGTGTATTAAAGTCTCTCACTATTATGGTAAAGTCTCCATTTCCCCCCTCAGTTTGTTCATTTTTGTTCATTTATTTAGAAGCTCAAATGTTGGTTGTATATATTTTTTAATTTTTATCTTTGTACATCATTGACAGTTATCACTATACTAGTGTCCTGGTGCATGGATTCATACACATTGAAAGGAAACTAATTAGAAGAAATATTTTAATATTGCTATTCGCATCTTGCTAATTAAAAGAAAATAGAATTCGACCGAGTCTCCTATCTACCTACTCCAGGACTTCTGTGAGGATCAAATCAGATGAGGCACAGGAAAATGCTTCACAGACATTTGGTTAAAGTGTAAAATGTTTGCACCTGGCTACAAAGCAAGTCTGGTTCCTGGACTGAAGAAACTCCAGGGAGGCTAGTCGCTAGGGAGAGGAAGCTGGGCATTGCTAAGTGATGTTATTACCTGGTGCCCACAACCACCATTTCAAGGCTGGGCTGGGCTGTGGGCCACATTTTGCACCATGGGGTCTTGGCAGTGTTGGCTGCGATTTGGTGGGGTGTTGCTCTGGGGTGGTGGCAGGGCCGGTGTCACACTTGGGGAAAGCTGAGTGTTGGTGTGTTGGCACCAGGTCTGTGGTGCCATTTATTTTTAAATGGCCAGTGCACTCGCAGGAGGGGGGCCCCTCGGCATGGTCTGTACCCTTTTACAGTCTGGGACCACTCAGGGGATGTCCACCTGCTGGCTTAGGCCTGCTCCCCTGGGCGATCAGGCCTAAGCTGGCAGCCAGACATCCCTCTGGCAGTCCAGGAGCCCTTGGGGAATGTCCACTTGCCAGCTGGGAGCAGGCCTAAGCTGCAGTCGGACATCCTTAGCACTGCTGAGGAGGCAGGAGAGGCTCCCACCACCACTGCTGTACTGGCAACCGTCAGCCTGGCTTGTGGCTGAGCAGAGCGCCCCATGTGGGAGCACACTGACCACCAGGGGGCAGCTCCTGCATTGAGCATCTGCCCCTGGTGTTCAGTGTGTGTCATAGTGACCAGTCATTCCCAGTCATTCTGCTGTTAGGGTCAATTTGAATATTACCTTTTTATTGTATAGAATGGCCAGTGCACATCATGACCGCTCCTGTGTTGAGCGTCTGCCCCTGGTGGTCAGTGCATGTTAAAGCTACCATTCGGACAGACACTTGGCCTTTTATATATATAGATAATGTCCTTCTTTGTCTTTTATGACTTTTCCCTCTTAAATTCTATTTTGTCAAATATAAGTATAGCTGTGGAAGGACAGTACGAAGCTAGGAAAATTCCTGGCCAAGTGAAATGGGAGAACTGAGTAAAGAAAAACAAGGCCAAACAGTTCCAGCAGCTTGCAACCAGCTTGTGAATTGCAAGACCTTATCTTCCCTCACCAAGGACACTTGAGATAAAATGGTTTATACCTCTACTCCCTAATCAGAGAATGCATAGCTTAAATCACTTTGACCTCAGAAAATAGAGAACAGAGACCTAATTAATTCCATCTGTGCCAGCTAAACCCAATGACAGATGAAGTTGGGGAACAAATAACAAAAACCTTATTGATGCTAGACAGACCTAAGAGAATAGTAAAACAATGAAACAGACCAAAGAATAATCCAAAAGTCCCTTATACGCTCATTTTGATGCATCAGCATATGAACAGTGGACCTGGGCCCTGGCCGGTAGCTAAATGGTTAGAGCATCAGCCCATGCATCAAATGGTCACAGGTTTAATTCCCAGTCAAGGGTACATAGCTGGATTGCAGGTAGGCAACCAATTGATGTCTCCCTACACATATTTGTTTTTTTCTCTCTTTCCTCTTCCCTCCATTTCTTCCACTTTCTCTAAAAAAATCAATGGAAAAGGTGTCCTCTGGTGAGGATTAACAACAGCAAAATGGACCTGGGAGGCTGATGAATATTCTACTGAAATCCTCCTCTGAGAGTCTCCCCTACAGAAAAAAGAAGGGTAGAAGGCCCTCAGAATAACCCTGGCCAGTTTGGCTTGGGATAGAGTGTCAGCCTGTGGACTGAAGGGTCCCAGGTTTGATTCCAGTCACGGGCATATGCTGGGGTTATGGGCTAGATCCCAGTGGGAGGCATGCTGAAGGCAGCTGATCAATGGTTCTCTCTCATCATTGATGTTTCTATCTCTCTCTCCCTCTCTCTTCCTCTCTGAGATCAATAAAAAATGTATATTTTAAAAAGCCCTCAGGTTGTAGGTTCTTGCTATTCATCACTTTGAATATTTCTTTTTTTAAATTTATCTTTATTGTTCAGATTATTACAGTTGTTCCTCTTTTTTCCC
>PVJC01050710.1:0-11721 GCA_004026665.1 Murina feae | reverse complement strand
TTGGATTCACATGAAAAATAAAACTTAAATCCCTACTTTATATTATATATAAAAATAAATTCTAGGCACATCCTAATTTCAAATGTGAAAAATAAAACAGTAAAAGTTTTAGGAGATAACTTAGAATATCTTCATGACTTTAGATTGAGCTAAGATTTTTTTTTAATGGGAAATAGATATAATGATCATAAAAGAAGTAATTGTTAAGTTAGAGTAATTACACTTGTGAACTTCGTTTATTACTCTAGTGAGTAGAAAAGCAAGCCACAACAAGAGGAAAAGTATCTGCAACATATATAACTGCCAAAAGCCTCATATGCAGCATGTATAACAAATTCATTCCTTCAAACAAATCTATATAAATAAAAATGTAAATGTTCGTTTGTTCAAAATCTCAAATCTCCTAAAGTTCTTCACTGATTGCTTTGAAATTTTGACACAACGTTGAATTCAAATACGCACATGTTTTTATATACCTACATTATATAGATGTCACATTTGCGACAGGTAAAAACATGCTTTTTTTGAAAAACAGGTAAAAACATGTTTTCTTAAAAAAAAAAACAGCACCATCTGTTAGACATAAAAGCAACACACGCTATACTAAATATTTTATAATTCCATTTCAATGTTTCCAATTTAAAATCCATGCAATTTAGTGATGTCAAAAGAAGAATTGGTTGAAAAAGTATTTCCCAATATTCAAATCATTTGTAAGAATCACAATTGGCTGAGTGAACGAGCTATTTTTGTGGCCAAGAACAAAGACGTCTACAAACTTAACAATATTATTCAGTCTAACATTCAAAGCAAGGCAGCCACATACAAGTCCATTGACACTGTTGTAGAAGCAGATGAAGCGATTAATTATCCAACAGAATTTTGGAATTCACTTGATCTGCCAGGGATGCCACTGCATGTACTGCAATTGAAAATTGGTGTGCCAGTTATCATGTTGTGAAATATCAACCAGCGCGGGGCTGGGCCTCGGGCTGGGGCTCAGGATGTGGGTGGCCAAGGGCTTCCATGGAGCATGGCAGGTGAGGGCAGGGGGAGCTTCTTTGGCTCCTTTTTCCTCCAGCTTTTGGGCAGCTTGGCGAGGGAGCTCAGTGAGGGTCTCTGTTGGCAGGAGGGCAGGAGTCGGGAGCAGCCGGGCTGCTTCAGGCGCAGGGCGAGGGCCACCAGGTGGGGAGCAGGGGTGCAGGCCGGCGCTGGGGGGCCCAGGCTGCAGAGGCACACATGTGCAAGGCCAGACCAGCCAGGCAGGGCAGGGGGCGGCGGCGTACCAGGGGCAGCCACCCAGGCAGGCGCATTGTATACCCACAAGCATTGTGCAATTAAACATATTAGAAACGTGCGCTTTCTCTTTTCTTTCTTTTCCATTTAATCAGACTGAGCCACAGCAATGCATGGCCGGGTACAGCTAGTTAAAAATAAAATAAAAAGACAATCTAACAGGAAAAAAATAGGCAAGAAACTTGATCAGATCACAACACAAATGGATAATAAACTTACAAAAAGAGTTCTAAATGTCATTAATCATCAGAAAAATGAAAATTACATTGAGATACCACTACATACCCTCTAAAATGGTTAAAGTCATGAAACTTGTAAAATACCAAGTGTTGGCAAGAATGTGGAAGACAAACACTCATTATAGCTGATGAGCAGGTATGTTGTTACTACTACTTTGGCAAACAGGTTTGGCATTATTAAGGTGAAATTATGTCTCTCCTATGATCCAATAATAAGACTTCTGGTATGTATCTGGCAGAAACGCACACTTATGCAAGAGACACAATGAGCATTTCAAAGCAGCACTATTGTTATTAGCTCCAAACCAGAGACAACCTAAAGTCATCCAAAATGGAATGAATAAATAAATTGTGGCATAGTCATACTTCACAGCAGTACACTACACTAGACTATAAGCAACACCATAGATGACTCTCATAGCATAATGTTGAGTGAGAGAAACCAGGTACAAAGGAACACACACTGATTTGGCAAAGGCATGAAGGTCGGAGAGGGGCCTCTGGAGGGTTAGCACTGTTCATTCTTAACTCGGGTGCTGCTTATCAATGCTTTCACTTTGTGATAACTCATTGAGCTACAACATCTATCTTTGTGCATTTTTCTCTGTGTTTATACTTCACAGTTACGAAGTCTTTTAAAATGCACGAACCACTTCTCAAAAAAATGGAAAAAAGTTGAGAAACATATGAGATAGCGTTCCATAGGATTTTAAATATTAGGTATCATTTGGACTTAAGAAGACAACATAATATAAAAATTGCTAGTGGCCTCAAATATCCACAGGGCATGGCAGAGTAGACCAAAAGGATTGAAGAAATCTCAGTACTGGATGCTTATTATCTCTCAAAATTTCTCAAATTTGTCCCAACTGCCAATTCTTTTCAGAGAACTTTACCTTGCCAACTCTTTCCCTATAACTGCCACCTGCCCCCTAACTTTCAGAGCAGACTAAATATTTTCAGATTACTTTTGGAGCAGACACCTTAGCACGTTCTGAACCTGTCCTTGCAATACTTGAGTGCCCAGAAATGAGTATTTGTTACCATTCCCAACAGAGTTTACCATATGGAAATCACACCAATGCTGCATTTTCTTAAATTAATAAATATATGCATCTCAATCTGCGTGCTATTTCACAGTTCACCCCTCAAAAGTACTTGCTTTATTTTCTTAAGTGCAAGAGGCATATAAGGAAGCCATTAAAAACACAGACTTTGGAATCAGATTAACCAGAATTCAGATTCCAGTTCTGTTACTTATTAAGCGAATGGCCTGTCCAAGCATGTTTCCTCATTTTGTAACGTGGGATAACATGTAATTCACTGGACTGTTTTAAGGATCTAAGAAATCAGTAAATGTGAAATTCCAAGCTCAGAGTAGGAAATCACTAACTTCATATGATGATGATATAAAGGAAAAGGAGGAAGCGGATAATTTTGCATTATTAGTATTATTCCTGGAAACTATTTAGAGTTAAACTGGAAGAGCAAAAGTTTGTACTTTTTGTTTGTGGTATTAGTGTTGGGATTGGGGGTTGGAGGCATTGAAGTATGGCTTCTCTGATCGAAGAGCCCTAAAATCTATATATTGAGCTCCAAAAATTAATATCTCAGCATGGTAAATAATGCTGAAGGATTACAATCTTTATGAGTAGAAGAAAATATTCATTTAAATATGTTGAGTCATTTCAATAATCTCCTGAAGGTTATACGAGGATTTATCTTGACTCGAAAGGTTTACACTGGGAGGGACTCAGACAGCCTCTTGCTGAAGTTCACAGGGTGGGTAAGAATTTAAAGGGACAAAGGAAAGTCCCTGAGTGAGTTCTGGGTCACAGGTAAAGACAAAAGAAAAGCCACAACGGCCTTCTTTAATTGAATGCTGGGAAGCACCAGCTGAACACCTAGCAGTTGCTCAGGTCACATTCAGCTTACAAAAGCCACAGGCATGCTGAGTGCAGAGTGGTGAGTTTGTCAACAGGAATGAGACCCGTGAACTTCTGACTGCTGTCTGCCAAGTGGAAAGGGGAAGCTGAGGACCACGGGACAGAGGGAAGGAGAAACACACAGAAGACTACTGGCTCAGAAGCAAGGGGTAGCCCACTTACGGGGGAAGGACTCCAAGTCCCAGGTGCCCCACCCACTTCCACTTCCTAGTGGGAGGGAACAGTGAGCTGTTACTACTCAAGAAGGATCAGAGAGAAGGGACCAAGGGCCATGAACTACTCATGTTTGAAGAGAAACGCACACAAGTCCTAAAGCTCAGATACCAAATAATAATTGGCCAAAAATACATCTGAGACAAATATGAATCACATTTAATCCATTAGACTTAAAATGATAATGACGGAGCTAAACTAATGTAATTTACAGGTAGTAAGAACTGCAACTCAAGAGAATGCTGAAACGTGAAAATTGAACTGGAACAACCTGAATTCCTGGGCTCTTGTCTCAATGGTTTCAAAGAATGAAGCCATGGACGAAAGGTGACAGGTGAAAGTACAGAAACTTATCGTAAGCAGAAACTTGATTGCAAGCCGATGTTACCACTAAAACCTAATTCTTCACCTAAGACTCTGTCCCTCCTGGATGGACAGAGGGGCCCCTGAGAAGGGTGCCGGCTACTTTCTTTGTCTTGAGGCATTAAATGGGCTGCAGTGCTTTGTGGGAACCTGACCTCTTCTTATTGGTCATTCGCTGCATAGAATTCGTTTTCAAAGCTCAAAGCCCATGTGGTGTCCACACCTTATCTCCCCCTTATCTTGTTGGAGTCACGTTTGATTTATCTTGCAGCTCTCCCAGTTGTGTTGGCAGAGAAAACCTTATCTGATGGCCCGCCCAGTTACTCAGGTCAGGGATACTTTGGGCCTAATTTATGGTTTCAGGCCCAAGATACCCTTGGTTTATGGCTGTCATAATTGCACAGGCCAGGTATATTTCCATTTGTCTCTGCCATTTCTCTATCCTCCATGCAAGATAAATTCCCTGGCATCTTCCAGTCTCTATTAAGTATTCCTCTTCCATAGACCCCTTTCATTCCTAAAACTTTCTAAACCTGCGTAAATGAGCTAGCTTACCCATTCAATGCTGATGATGTACTAATAACCCCTAGAGTCTTTCTTACGATGCTCAATCCTTCTTAAAGTCTTAGTGAATCAGTAAGAGTCTAGCCAGGAGAGACACAGAGTAACTACAGAAAGCATTTCTAGGGCTGAAGGAACAAAGGGAAGACGAGGGGGTTACATCCTGGAAGAGGCCAGGAAACTGGAACTCAGACCTCTGGGAATGGGGCCCGGCCAGCCAACGCTGGAATCTCTGAAGCAGCAACAAGGCTAATGCTGGCCATATAGGAAGAAACAGGAAACTGGCAGCTGCTCCCGCCAGGATACAGACCCTGTAGGGTATTGCTGACAAAAACAGCAAATAGGAAGCTGTAAGTCTCTGAGCTCCTCCTCTCCCTTTCAGCGCCCCCTACTGGTGGAACCTAAAGGACCCACTGACAAGAAATGTAGTCTGCAGTCTTAGGTTCTGCATCACAAAGCCAAGTCCTGGCCAAAGGGAGAGCCTCACCTGGATTCATCCTGTTTCCAATTCTTTCTGGGGAGGGGGCAGCAGCATATTTAGGGAACTCTGAAAATCTCGACCAACCTCTCACTCCCTCCCTCTAAAAAATAAAATAAAATCCTTTTTCAATTACTGAAGATTCTTTTTTTCTAAGATAAAAGTAGTTGATGGAATTTTAGGCTCATTTCTCTTTATTTGCATATCTGGAAACAGGTATTTGTGAGGGAAAGAGATGTAACGCATCTGAAGTAAATCGTTTATTCTGCCTTCAGGCTGTGCCCAATCTTTACAACTCCTTTCAAGGACTGGAGTGGAGCCTGCCCTCAGGTTTTCCTCATGCTATTTCAACATGTTTCTTCATTGCAACCCCTGCCCTTGCCCTCCCGTTACAAAGAGCATGGGACCTGGAATCAGGCCTGTTTGGAAGTCCCCACGCCACTGCTCACGAGCTTGGGAGACTTCAGGCTGACACCGCACTTTCTGAGCCTCCCTCTGCTCATCTGTAAAATGGGACAAACCTAAAGGCAGCGGCGACAGTTAAATGAAATCAAATACAGCGTATGGCAGGGCGCCTGACAGTATGTTGAGAAATAAATAATCCATTTCATTCTCTCATTTGACATCTGTCCTTTGACATTTCAAAAGTTTTAGGGAGGTGACCAGGAAGCATCCCAGAATCACTTTTCATGGTGCTGGCCTCCTCTGTACTGGCCTCCCTGGTCGGGAAGATAAACTCTCACGCGCTCAGGTTGAAACAATGAGCGGCTGGGACCTAGGAACCGCCCGGACCCTCCCCGCTCCCTGGCCTCCAGCTCGGGGCGCGGGGCGCGGGCGGGGCGCGCACCTGGCACCGCCTCCCTGGGCGCTCGGCCTCCAGGAGCCGGGCGCAGCGGAGCCGCCGGCCCAGGGCGCAGAGGGGAAGCCGCGCCGCCGCCATCTGCGCCCCGAGGGGACGCACGACGCTGCGGGCCGCCCGCAGAGATGTGACCCGGCCACGCCGCCTGTCGGGCTCCCGAACCCCAGCGAACCTGGCCGCCAGAAGGACCGCGGCGCCCGGCCGCGCGGCCCCGCCGCTGCTCCCGCCGCCGCCGCTGCTGCTGCTGCTGCTCGCGGCCGCGCCGTGGGGACGCGCAGGTAGGTGCATGGCCCCCGGGCGCCGCCTGCCTCCGGACCCGGTCCCGCCCGCGGGGTTTGCCGTCCCGCGAGCCGAGCGGGAGGCGCGGGGACCCCAGGACACTCACCGCCGCCGCTCCCGCGCCTGGTTCTGGGTCAGGGTTGCACGACGCCGCGGCTCAGGTTGAAACAATGAGCGGCGGGGCCGCCGTCGGGTGGAGGAAGTTTGTGCGGTCACCACAGCTCACCGCTGGCAGTCGGGGACGGGACCGCGCAATGCGCCCGCACGCCCGCAGGCCCGGGCGTCCGCCCGTCCGCACGCCCGCAGGCCCCCGCGTCCGCCCGCAGGCTCCCGCGTCCGCCCTCACGCCCGCGCCTGGCACTGCGCGCCTTGACCCCCGGACCTGCGGGGCGTGTGCCCTTAAACAGAGAACTTACCGGAGCTAGAGATGGTCTGCGCTTTATGTCACCCCAATAAACACAATAAAAAAGAAAAAGAACAATAGTAAAACCCCCCAGAGAGGGTCGGATCCGAAGGAATGGCGTCTAGGAAAAAGTAACATTTTTAAAGTAAGATCCCTTCTCCTGGGCCTGTCATTTTCCACTTTTCCGGTAGGACCACGAACAGAGGTATGCTGTGCATTTTGACTTTCTAGAAAGAGTTTACCTTGTGTTTTCGGGTTTGTTTTTAAGTTTAAGCTCTACCAGCTGGACTCCAGTAACCAGATGATTCACTAGCATTCCTTTTTTTCGTCTGTATTTCTGGTAGAGAGAAAAAGTTATTTCTCTGGGAGTCCCTTTTTATTAACATAGAATGTTGCATTAGTTTTAGATGTACAACGTGATGGTTCCACATTTGTACACGTTGCTAAATAATCACCACGTAAGTCTGTTGCCGTCTATCACCACACAGTGTTGTTGATGATAGTCCCATGCAGGACATTTCATCCCCAGGACTTATTTCGCAACTAGAGGTTCATACCTCCATCCTCTTCATTTCGCCCACCCCCCAGCCCTCCTCCCTTTGGCAACCACCAGTCTGTTCTCTGTATCTATGAGTTCGGTTTTGTTTTGTTTGTTCATTTGTTTTGCTTTTAAAAATTCCATATACAAATGAAATCATACAATATTTGTAATTTCACTTAGCTTAACATCCTCAAGGTCCATCCAGATTGTCACAAGTAGCAAGATTTCATTCTTTTTTATGGCTGAGTAGTATTCCGTCACACACACATCCCTTGCAACGTCTCTATCCATCGATGGACACAGGTTGTTTCCATATCTTGGCTATTGTCCATAATTTTGCTATGAACATAGGGGCACTCATATCTTTTCGAATAAATACCCAGAAATGGAGTTGCTAGACTATATGGCAGCTCTATTTTTAATTTTTTGAAGAATTTTTGTGCTGTTTTACACAGTGGCCGCACCAGTGCATGAGGCTCCACGTTTTCTCCTCATTAACAATTGTTATTTCTTGTCTTTTTTATCATGACCATTCTGACAGATACGAGATGTTATCTCACTGTGGTTTTGACTTGCATCTCCATGATGATTAGTGAGGCTGAGCATCTTTCCATGTGCCTGTTGGCCAATTGTATGACTTCTTTGGAAAAATGTCTGTCCAGATCCTCTGCCCATTTTTTAATCAGATTGCTTGTTTTATTTTTTTGCATTTGTTCATTTGTTATTGAATTGTATGAACTGTTTATTGTATATTTTTTATATGAATCCCTTATTGGATACTTGATTTGCAAATATTTTCTCCCATTCAGGTTGCCTTTTCACTTTGTTAATGATTTCCTTTGTTGTGCAGAGGTTTTTTTAGTTTGATGTAGTCCCACTTGTTTAGTTTTGTGTATGTTTCCCTTGCCTTTAGCGTCAGGTCCAAAAAAAAACATCAACATGATGAATGTCAAAGAGCCCACCTTGTGTGTTTTTCTAGAAGTTACATTCAAGTCTTTAATCCAGTTGAGTTAATTTTTGTGTACAGCATAAGATAGTGAACCAGTGTCATTCTTTTCCATGTGGCTATCTAGTTTTCTCAACATCATTTGTTGAAAAAAAACTACCCTTTCCCCATTGTATGTTCTCGACTCCTTTGTCATAAAATAATTGACCATATATGTGTGGGTTTATTTCCTGGGCTCTCTATTCTGCTCCATCTATAATAATAAAAGCATAATGTGCAAATCGACTGAACGGCTGAACAGTGGGACGACCATCTGGATGACCACGCTATGACACCCACTGGCACCAGGCCAGCCAAGGCAGGTGTGATGTGATTGATTGGGCCCCCCCCCCCCAATTACCCCATGATCGCCCTGCAGAGAAAGGTCCAGGCCACCGGCTGGCGGAGCAATCAATCGGGGGACTCCTGGACTGCAAAAGGGCGCAGGCCGGGCTAAGGGACCCCCCCCCCACGAGTGCACAAATTTTGTGCACTGGCCTCTAGTTGATCTAGAGTCTGTTTTTATGCCAACACCATACTATTTTGATTATTATAGCTTTGTAATATAGTTTGAAATCAGGAAGCATGATACCTTCAGCCTTGTTCTTCTTTTTCAAGATTGCTTTGGCTATTTGATATCTTTTGTGGCTTCATACAGATTTTAGATTTGTTTATTCTATTTTTCTGAAAAATGCCATTATGATTTTGATAGGGATTGCATTGAATCTGTAGATTGCTTTGAGTAACATGGACATTTAGACAATATTAATTCTTCCAGTCCATTAGCATAGAATAGCTTTCCATTTATTTGTGTCCTCTTTAATTTCTTTCTTTGATTTCTTATAATTTTCAGTGTACAGCTCTTTTACTTCCTTGGTTAAATTTATTCCTAGGTTTGACCCAATTGGGAATGGATTATTTCCCTAGTTTCTCTTTATGCTAATAAATTTTAGGGTATAAATTTTGAATATTAATTTTGTACCCTGCAACTTTGTTTTTTGGTTCTAACAGTTTTTTTGTGTTGTGTTTGTTGTTGTTGTTGTTTGGGGGTTTTTGTTGTTGTTTTTTGATGGATCCTTTAGGGTTTTCTATATATAAAATCATGTCATCCACAAATAATAAATTTTACTTCTTCCTGTCCAATTTGGAAGGCTGTTATTTCTTTTTCTGTCCAATTGTTGTGGCTAGGCTTTCCAATGATATGTTGAATAAAAGTCTCAAGAATGATGCTTGAGATTATTTCCATCTTCCTAAATTTATTGAGACTTGTTTTATGGCCTGATCTATATGATCTGTCCTGGAGAAGGTCCCATGTGCACTTGAGAAGAATGTACATTCTGCTGCTTTTGGATGGGATGCTCTATACACAGCTATTAAATGTATGTGCTCTGATGTTTTGTTTAAGGCTCATGTTTCTTCATTGATTTTTCTGTCTGGATGATAAATCCATTGATATGAGTGGGGTATTAAAGTCCCCTACTAATATTGTATTGCTGTTCATTTTTCCCTTTATATCTCTTATTTGCTTTATGTATTTAAGTGCTCCTATGTTGGGTATGTAAGTACAGTTAACATTGAACAAAATTCCCAAATCTTTCCAAAATCCCCAAAGAGGGAAAAAATATAGAGTTTATTATGTCTATGAACAACTGAACCTACCTTTAGTTTTGGAGCTTTAGAATACAGTCTAAATATTATTATTACTTTTATGCTTATTTGAACTAATATACTATAATAAACACAATGAGGGTATTTGTTGACGTGTCTCTTCTTTGATATTAAAAACAGCAGCATTGGATATTTTATTTTACTGAGACAATATTCTAGGACATACTTAATATACACGTACGATTCTAGTTTAACTGATTAAACTTTTTTTACTATTTTTTAAACTTGCATTTGAACTAATTTGAGTCTTACAGAAAAGTTGCGGAAATAGTATAAAGTTCCCATAAATCACTCACCTAATTTCCTCCAATTTCCACATCTTATGTAACCATTGTACAGTGTTTAGAACCAGCAGAGCAACAGTGGTTTAATATATTTACTAAGCTGTGAACCTTGCTTGAATTTCACCAGTTTTCCAGCCAATGCCCCTTTTCTGTTGCAGGATCCGCTCCAGGATCCCACATTTCTAGCACACGAATTGTCAGGCCACCTTCGTCTCCTCCCGTCTGTGACAGTTCCGCCGCCTTTCTTCGCTCCCAGGTCCTTGACACGTTTGAAGAGTTCTAGTCACCTTTTCCTTAGAATGTCCCTCAATTTGGGTTTGACGTTTCCTCGTGAGGTTATTTCTTTTGAACAAGAATACCATCCATATTATGTTGTCTTTCTCCGTGCAGCCTACCAAAGCATTTATGACACCCATATGTGTTTTTTACTGGTGATACTAACCTTGATCACTTGGTTAATTAAGGTGGAGTCTGGAGGGTTTCTCACTGTAGAGCTCAGATTTTCCACTTTGTGATTAATAAATACCTTGTGAGAAAATACTTGGAGATCATGCAAATATCTTGTTTCTCCTCAAACTTATACCCACTAATTTTAGTATCCACCAGTGAACGTTGACTGCAATAACTGTTATGAATAATGGTGATATTTTTATTTCCCTCTTCCTTCTCTGTATTAATTGGAATTCTATTGCAAGGAAAAGCTGTTAACGTCTCCCCCACTTATTTATTTATTTGATTGTTTAAATGTGTCAGTGAGGACCCAAACATTTACTTTATTCTTTGAGTTATAATCCAATACAATTGTATCTGCTGCTCACAATGTTGCAGCTTTAGCTATTAAAAGCTCTTTTAGTTTGGCTCGTCCTGCCTCCACTTCTCTGAGGGGTACTTTGACTGCAAAATCCTCACTCTTGCTCCAACAAGGATTCTATTCATAGTGTGGCTAACTATCCATATAATTCAAAACCATTTTAGATTAAAATATATAGGTTGTAAAAGGTCCACTAAGCTATCTACTAAATGCTCTATCTCGTTATTTTAAAAATCGGCTCATAGCTTTTAAGGGCAAAATAGAATATCGCAGTTCAGGAGCAAATAATATAGGGAAATGAGGCATTTGAGGTGAATGATCAGATTTAATGGAAAAGAATTACCTTCATACCCCATGCATCAATTCTGAGTTTTCAAAAGTTAAAATATAACTTGCTACAATATGATGTTAAAATAATCTTATTTTGAGCACTTTTTGTTCATTCATTCATACAATGCCATTCATTCATTTATACAATATCACTCATTCATACATTTCAGGAACTGTTCTAGGCATTCAGGTGAACAAGAAAACAAGGTCTCTTTCTTCATGGAGCCTTTAGTCTCAGACAGGTTAATACACCTATATATATCTACCTAAACTAATAAAAGCGGAATAGTAAAATTAACCATTTCTCCGGGACGCCCACAGCCAATCAGAACGGCTGTATGCAAATTAGCCCAGCCAACATGGCGGCCGCCACTCACGGACCTGAGTAAACGTTTAGGCAGCGTCCGTTGCAGCAGGAGCGAAAGCAAAACTACCTGCTCGCTGGCTCCTTAGCCTTTGGCCTGA
>PVJC01050709.1:0-11713 GCA_004026665.1 Murina feae | reverse complement strand
AGCTTACTCCAGCATTTCAGATCTTTCTGGCACACCAGGGAGATGGCAACGCCCGCCTGAGCCCCTCCCAGAGCCGCCTACACAGTACCCTGACCTTTCATTGGCTCCCCTGAGATGGTGTTCCATGATTGGCCACCTCCACCTATAAATACCTGTACTTCCTCAATAAAGTTAGACCTGTGTCCCAGAACCTGGTCTCCGGAGTCGTGCATGCAAGCGTCCTACACTAGGGGCTCCGTCGTCCTCACCCCTGGGAAATCTCCTGCTTCACTCTGCACCCGCCCCCTGCCCATCTCTCCATCTCCTGGCTCCTGCGGGTTCACCCCAGCTCTGAAGGGAGATGGGGCCTCTCACAGGAGACCCCTGCCCAGGTGGCAGAGAAAATGGAGCCGGTGAGAGAGGGAGCCCAGGAGGCTGTGTGTGTGTGAGAGAGGGAGCAGCCCTCCTTCCCTCATTAAAGCTTCCATGGGGAGGGGGCATTAACCCCCAGCTCAGGGCTCAGCCCCAGCCAGGTGGCAGCTGCCCATGCAGCCCTGGCACTGCAGCTGCAAAGCAGGAGCACCTCCACCTCTGGACCATCCACCCCTCCATTAGGGGACCCTCTAATGGCACAGCTTCTGTCTCCCCTCAACAGCAGTGTGGTCTCACTTTTCCCAACCCTCATCTTCCACCTTAAATCAGCCCCGGCCATGGATCACTTTCCAGGCAGAAGCTGAGGGGCTTAAGCCTCCGTGTGTGTGTGTGTGTGTGTGTGTGTGTGTGTGTGTGTGCGCGCACACGTGCCTTTGGCCATTGATCACTTTCCAGGCTGCAGCCTTGGGGCCAGCTGGCTGGTCCCTCCCCTCGGCTTCCGCCTGGAAAGTGATAGACTGCCAGGGGCATACACTGGGAGGCTTAAGCTATGATCGATTCCAGGTGGCAGCCTGGGGCGGCTTGCTCTTCCCGCCCTGCTCCTCCCGGGGCGGCTGAGGCCACTGGCCGACTCACTCCTCCCACCCCACACTGTGGATCGCTCCCAAGGCAGAGGTCTTCCGTTTGCCCTGCTGGACCCCAGTTGCTCTGATTGGCTGGTGGGCGTGGCTTAGGCATCCCAAAGAAATGGTCAATTTTAATATTACACTTTTATTAGAATAGATGAACAATATAAATTGATGAACAAAAACAGATCCAGAAACAGAGGAGCATCAATCAGACGGTCAAACCTCAGAGGGAAGGTAGGGGAGGGTGGGGGTAAGGAAGAGAGATCAACCAAAGGACTTGTATGCTTGCATATAAGCCTAACCAATGGACCCAGACACCAGGGGAGTGAGGGCATGAGTAAGGGGTTCGGGGGGAGGGGGCAACGGTGTGATTGTAATACCTTAATCAATAAAGAGAAAAATTAATAATGATAACAAAGTTGGTTCATTGTATTTCCTCAAGAAGTTTACAGTCCAAATGCAATATTGTGAGTTAACTGCTATGCTAGAGATTTAACAGAGAAAGGCTCTTAATGCAGCCTCAGGAGAAATGGAAGATTTACAACTGGATTACTAGTCCATATAAACTTCAGGGCCAAACACTATACAGGACTCCAACAGATTCTCAATGATTTTGATGATAATTTCAGCTGATTTTTATAGAATGAGAAAACGTTACACAGATGATGGTAACAGAAATGGCTTTTCCAAGATTTCCAAGGGTAGAGACTATAATACTAAGTGGTGGAAGATCATGAGTGATGATGTTAGATATATATGTAGGACCATACCTTGATGATTTTGTAGGTCATGCTAAGAAATATAAACATTTTACAGAGAAACATCAAATTTCTTACTTTAAGAGGTTGAATAAACCAATAATTACATTGCAATGTGTACCTAGATTACTGCCATGAGAGTACAGAGGAAAGGCAATATAACCGAAATCAGCTGTCCAAGAGTCCTTACCAAAAACGCGATCCTTGAGCTTTGAATGAGCAAAGGGAAGAAAGATCATCTTCTAGGAAAATGCACATCTGAGGATGTGGAATCGTAAAGTAGCAAGGTGCTTAAACACTCCAGTGTGCCTGAGCCATGGGTGATGAAACCAGAGGAATGCAGGGGACCAGACCATGATGATTTCTGCATGCTAAGCTAAGTTGTTGAACTTTATTCAGGAAGGCATGGGAAAATATCAAATACTTTAAGCGAGAAAATTACACAAGCAGATTTTCATTTTAAAAAGATTTGCATATGGCGTGGCTGTAGAGTTACAAAGCCAGTGGAAATAATTCTCAAAATCATGGTACCACCGAGAAGACATTTTGAAAGTTGAGAAGTTTTTCTGGTCATGATAATTAGGAAGCATTAGGAATTTTAGGAAGACATAAGTGTTGGATATCTTGCAATACTGGCAGGCCTGAATAAGAGAGATTGTTACTGTACCCAATACTACCTTCTAAGGTCCCATTGGACATTCAGGTATGTGAAAAATCTTTTCCTAATTATCTTCATTAGAATTTAACATTATTTCACTTATTAAAAACAAAGTGTTGTTCACTGTTTTCATATATACCGAATTTTGCATGAATGCAGGCACCACAACAATTAAGGTTAAATTTTATTTTTATCTTCTTTGAGACTTTGTCAAGAATTGTTCACCATTTCAGAAAGAAAACAAAAAATCCTCAATCAAGAAAATACTGCTTGTTACTCCAACAGAGTTCACCTGAATCAGTGAGTTATCATTCACTGGGCTTCCATAGATGAAGCCCAGTGAATGCAGTAGACTCAGGCTTTTGACTTCTTTTCTTCCCCAGCAGCCTTCACTGTGGCTGAGCCCAAGTTCCACATACAAGTTCAGCTAATGGCACCTCACCAGGCCTCAGCCTTGCTATAAAGAGGGATCTTAGAGGAGATCTAGAAGTCATAAGAGACAATGTGGTAGTCAGTTGTAAGTTGGGAAGAGAATTGGAGTTGGCTCTCCAACTGAAGTATGCATCAGGATCAGAATTAGCTAAGTTGATGAATTTTAAAGGCAGATTCTCAAGCTCCACCCTTTGAGAATCAGGGTTATATAGTCTGGGGTAAGCCAAGGACTTAGAATTTTTTAAAAATATATTTTATTGATTTTTTACAGAGAGGAAGGGAGAGGGACAGAGAGTTAGAAACATCGATGGGAGAGAAACATGGATCAGCTGCCTCTTGCACACCCCCTACTGGGGATGAGCCCGCAACCCAGCTACGTGCCCCCGACCGGAATCAAACCTGGGACCATTCAGTCCCCAGGCCGATGCTCCATCCACTGAGCCAAACCAGTCAGGGCGGACTTTGAATTTTTAACAAGTTCCCAAGGGCACTCTGATCTTGGAACACCCTTGGAGGATCACACTGCGTGATGTCTAAGGTCTCCTCTAAACCTAACATTCTATGACCCTATGAAGACTACGGCAAAAGGAGTGAGAGGCAGTTCTCCATTCCCTGACAAGGACCACCAAAACTCTAAGCATCCGACCCTGACTCCCACATAAGCGACCACATGAGTCACATGTGTGCAAGTGACAACACAATATATGCTGTAAGCAACTGACAAAGTAACAACATTGTTGTTACTTACACAAAGTACCACCTTCAGTATTCACACACATCTATATAAAGGTCAATGATCAAAAAAAGACCCAAAATGTATAATGTATACATAGCAAGTGTAGAAGAAATAAAGTTTTGCCAAACTGCACTAAAATTTACTCCATGACAAGAGCGGGACATTTTTTCCACGGCTGTCATAGATTTCATGGATCCTGAGAAATCCAGCCATTTTTAGAAATCCCATGAAATTTACCTTTTCACTCGAATCCACATGAAATCAAAATTTTTCCCTATGAGTCCCCATAAAATTGGCACATTTCCTCAGAAGACCCCATGAAATTATAAAGAATATTGCAGATTCTTTGCTTCTAGCTCTTGTCACACATCTTAAAGAGACAGGTTAGATTTTAGAATTTATTATATTTTATTGATATTTACCTAAAATTCTTATGAAAAATAAGATAGAAGTTGTTAAGTAGGTAATTTCCAAATGAAAAAAGAGCTTGGACCTACTTTGCCTAACCAGAAAATATTAGGTATAATCTCTTCAAATTAAGCATGAGTAAATATTCCATGAAATTGACAAATATAAAGTGGACCTAATTTTTTTCTTAAGTAAAATTATCATTATTACTCATTTTCTAGTTGCTTCTTGATGTAAACTTTGATAGTGCAAATATTTGTGGTAAACTTTCTGAAGTTAGGAAGTTATGAATGAAAGGACCATCCCAGTGTTTACGCATTCACAAAACTGTGCAATGTTCAAGGCAAAATGTTTATCCCCAAAAGCACAAAGTTGCATTCTCATATATGGGTTTGCAATGGCACCCAATGTCATTGATGGTGTCCTGCTTTATAGAGTCTAATGAGATCCTCAATGTGCAAATACGGACTATATCGTGCTTTGGAAATAGAATAGTAAGATGGGAGGGTTCAGATTTAGTGAGAAAAAAATGTGATCATTATAATAAATAAAAATATAGATATTTCTTCTAAAGTAGCACACATATTCCAATGAATGCAAAGTGAATACTCAGGCTTTTTAAAAAGAAAGAGTGAACGTGAAAAAAACTTTTAAAAGGGCATCACACCAATTCAACGCAAAATTGCAACAGATAGATGGCTTTCAATTATGACTATTCATTATGAAAATAAAAGAAATATACATGTTTTATATTCCTATAGTAATCATGAAATCTCACCCTCCTGCCTTTGCCTCAGTATTGATTCCCTGGGATTGTTAAATAAAACACGCTCTCTATTTCAAATCTGTATGGACATGCTTAAAATGCCGTTTCCTGAATGTGAGCCAGTATTCCACCGACAGGAAAGAAGCTGTGCTGCAGACCTATCCTCCTGAATGGCAATTGACCTAACAGAAATTCGAAGCTTCCTTCACACTTTCATTTTCAATCATGTGCATATTTACTCGTTTATTAGATTCATCATCATAATCACAAGTCCAGTGAGATGCTGGGGATGGTCACAGAACTCAATATAATGAGAAGTTACTCCACGCTGCCAGCTATAAATTTTAGAAACATGTACATCTTCCCTCAACATAGACAGATGCAACTACAGGGCGGGGAAGAGAAATTCAGCTTGTTCTGATATTTGGAATTCTGATTCTCATCTAGATGGAGAGACGGCGCTGGTAAAAACATCAGTGTAGACAGAAAAGTGGCTCTCCACCAACATTGATTGGATTCCCCTGTAGGTTAATCAATCTTCAGCTGAATTAACTTTCTTTCAATTGTGATGATAACCTTTCGCCTCTCTGCTACCACAGCAGATCAAACATGGGGTTGGAAATCAGAGGAACGGGGTTCTAATCCTTACTTTGCTATTAAATGTCATGTGACTGTGCACCTCGGTTAACCTCTTTGAGCTTCATTTTCTTTATCTGTAAAATGGGGACAGTAATCCTTGGTTTGACAAGTTTTCTGAGTTTTAGTCAAACTCATAGCATGTTTGGAACTGAAAAGTACTGTGCGCCTATAAAAGCTTTCCTTTGAAGGACATGCAGTGAGCAGAGGGCCTCCAGGAATATCCTCCCGAAACCTTAGCCAAGTGTTCCTCAGGTGCTTTCAGCATGCCCAACATTTGCAGTGAGCAAAGGGAACACATATATCTGTCAGCAAACCACTTTTTAGGACTCAGATTTCTGATCTAGAAACAATCTGGGTAGTGAAATTGAAACTGATGTTTCTCATGTTATAAGAGATTTGACCAGAAAGTGTTTAAAGCAAACACATGTAAACCATTGGTACAATGTCAGTAACCCAGAGCTTCTGACCTATTGATTAATTAGTAGTCCTTGGATAATGAAATGTAACAAGATTTGCTTATCATCCTCAGTCCCCAGTTAGGAAGTCCTGGAGTAGACCTTAACCCACGTGGTCTTAATCACCATGTCATCAGGTCCCTTGAGGCTCTTGTCCTT
The DNA here is from genome assembly GCA_004026665.1 of Murina feae. Classification (NCBI taxonomy): domain Eukaryota; kingdom Metazoa; phylum Chordata; class Mammalia; order Chiroptera; family Vespertilionidae; genus Murina; species Murina feae. The sequence continues at coordinate 5,722 of PVJC01050709.1, read as the reverse complement.
GTTTCCATTGATATTTGAGAGTGGTTTCGAAAAAGCTTTGCTAAAAGAAGACAGTTGTCTGTCATTTCTTTTTTTATTAACAAAGATATAATTTGATGATGGAGAGTGGAATTTGGGGATGGTTCAGGAAAACTTACGTAAAGGTAAAGCAAAAATACTGTTTGGCAAATGCAGTTAGGGTTAAGGAGTATTGTAATAAGGAATTTTGCAACTATTCAAAGGTGAAATTGCTGCTGCTGTATGTTTTCCATATGCTTTTGTCCAGACAAAACAAATAAACATACAACAACAACAACAACCCACAGATTGTCATAAAGTCCCAGATGCTCACATGTAGAATCTCTGTGCCCAAAGAATTAAAGTTGTGAAATGGAGTGTGGACTATGAAATGACTGGCCTGTAGGAATGTCACTCATCCCATTGCCAGGGACAATTGGTGTTTCTCCAAAGGTATAGGACTACTTATATCTGACTTGAGATATTTAAATAAAATCATTGCTTGGTTGAGTTGTTCCAAAGTCTGTCAGTCACACAAAATTACCAATTCACAACATATCCTAAAATTTGATATTATAAATGAAGCATAAATATGGCACAAATAATGCTAAATTCATCTGTAGAATTTTTAAAAAAGTTGGTTAATATACCTCAATTAAATAGATATATATTTTTTTCTTTATAGCATCATCAATATCTAGGAATTTTTATCTATGTATATAAAAGCTTAAGTGACCTTTAGGACTGAACAACCTGAATGACTTAGAACAACCGTTCAAACAGTTGCTATGACATACACTGACCACCAAGGGGTAGATGCTCAATGCAGAAGCTGCTCCCTGTTGGTCAGTGTGCTCCCAAGCCAACCTCCCATGGCTGGCTGGCGGTGTCAGTGTCTAGCATCTGTTCCCTCTGTGCCTGGCCCAGTGACCATCGCCTCCTCTCCTGACCCCACCGAGGCCTTTGGGATGGGGAACTAGGGGTGGGTGGTGGCAGATGCAGCCTCTTTTCCAGGGGGACTGAGGGCTGGCTCCCTCAGTGGGGCCAGCAGACAACCTCTTGCGCCTTGTCTCTCCCCTTGGCTAGCAGGCCCCAATCAGTCCATGGTCCTCCCCCAATCCAGCAGGCCCTGATCAGCCCTGGCCCTGATCAGCTCTGATAGGCAGCCAAGCCTAGGTCCCTACACATGCATGAATTCATGCACTGGGCCTCTAGTTTATTATAAAAACACATTTGATTATGTATCCACTCACTAATTTGAACCCCTACTTTGTACCAGGCAATAAAATAGGTTCTGAAAATTTAGATATTACCATAATCCACCTGATCCCTATCCTGCTATCCTCAAGGTAATTACAGGAGAATAATATAGATAGAAGTAAGCCATCAGGCAACTGAAATGGGATATGTAATTAAAATGTTGCATGATGTTATACCTGTTGCCTCAGGAGTGGATGAGCAAGGATTGGTACCTTTCTTTTCATCTAAGAGGTAACTGGGCTTAAATCAGGAGCTGATACCACATGTAAAAAGGCTAGCACCTAGGCAGAATACTCAGGCATCTAGAGGCTGTGCGTGGAGAGCTCACTAAGAACAAGCTAAGGAAGGACCAGAAGAAGTCAAGGTAAGTAGTTCTCCAGATCAGGGAACTGTAACGAGTAGGCTGCTTCAGAGTCCACAGGTAAACCCCAAGGAAGTGCAATCACATGGAAGCCTTGACATAGACGGGGTCTATGACAGTTGAAGACTGCCAGGAGGAGAGCAATGACTGACAGTGGTCTACAGAAGTGTTAAGAACAACACCCCCTGTGTCAAATCCCTTCTGCCTATTTCAACACAAATCCAAATGATGAGCAAAGGAGTTGAGTAGCAGATTAGCTCACCCCCAAAATCCAATTATTGGTCAAACCTGGGCTAGAGAAAAGAAAGTGTTACATTGGGTATGAGGTTGTAATTTTAAATATGACTGGATTTATCTTTTTTATGAGACCTGAAAATGACCAGTAAGCCACGGTATTCTCCTGAGATGTTACTGGATGGGAAAACCATTTGGAGGTGGTTATTTGAGAAATAATAAAACTGTATTTTCTTTGTAACTGGGGTGGAGTTGGGACCATTCAAAATAATAATGTTACCGATGTAATCTCATCTAATAAAAGCGTAATATTGAAATTGACCATTTCTTTGGGATGCCTAAGCCATGCCCACCAGCCAATCAGAGCAACTGCATGCAAATTAACCCAGCCAAGATGAAGGCCGGCAGTCACGGAGCTGAGTAAACAGGCAGCTTCCATTGCAGCAGGAGTAAAACTGTTTGCTGGCCGGCTGGGCCCCTCTGTGCTCCAGGCAACAACATATTTACAACATTGTCTCAATTATAGAAGCCTTGGAGCGATGGAGGAAACTGCCTGCCTAGAGTCTACTAAGGCAACATTCTTTCAATTTTAGAAGCCATGAGCTGAAGCAGACAGGAGGCTTCGTTACCTGCCTAGGCCTTGGCTTAAAGGAACAGTGTATCAATTATAGAAGATAAACAAACCCCAGAAACCTGTTTCCAGCCAGCCTTGCTATGGAGCTATGGGCAGCCTGAAATCCTGAAAACAGCCCTCAGTCCATCACCCATGCTAGCCACACCCCAATGGGGTGAGGGTCTCCACTGGGGGGGGGGGGGCTTGGCCAGCCTGCAAACAGCCATCAGCCCCTCACCCAGGCTGGCCAGGCACGCCAGCAGGTGGACATCCCCAGAGGAGTCCCAGACTGGGAAAGGACTGAGGGACCTCCCAAGAGGACAAATTTTTGTGCATCGGGCCACTAGTGAGGTAATAATAATAATAGGAAGAAAGCAAAGAAAAGCCAGATATTATAAGCATGGTCACCTGGGCAGCATCACCAAGAAGCTACAACATCACACTCCCCAGGGAACCACTGGCCCATTCCCTGCAGGTCACTGGGAGAAGGGGTCCAACAAAGGGGAGATGGATGTATGCACAGTGAAGTTGGGGTGATGTAGGGAAGGTGCTTGCTTATCAGTCTAGTCTGGAACAAAATTAATTAGCTAGAGGGCATGGAACCACTGCAAAATTGTGAAATCATAGATTAAAATCTGCAGGAATTCTTTCTCTCTTGTTCCTCTGGCTTTGCTTATGCTTCCTTGAACTCAGTCCTATTCCCTCCATAGCCATGTGAACTTGACACACAATGGACTGCAGATGGAAACACAAGCTAAGCCAGCCAGATGTTGGACTAAACTGTGTAAATATAGAGGAGAAACTCCAGACATGGGCTTTAACCCTAGCTTTGCTAAAGACAAATGAGACTTTTTTTTTTTTGAAGGAATGGAGGGGGATGGGACCTTGAAAACTCAGGGGGTTAATTTCATGCAAGTAAATATCACTCATTCTCCCATGTGAGCCTCAAAAAATTCCTTTCCTTGTGATATCTCAAGAAGCCCACTTCCACTAGTCACAGGTGGGGACACAGAGGGCTCCCCACTGATAACAATAGCCATAAGTGTTATAAATATGATCTAATCTAGTAAGACTAACATGTAAATCGACCCTCATCTGTTACACCCACAAGCCATGCCCACCAACCAATCAGGAGCAAATATGCAAATTAGATAAACTAAGATGGCAGCAGCCATGGAGCTGGAGTTGTCCCAGGCAATGGAGGAAGCCAGGGCCCTGTGGGCCCTGAGCTCTACTCAAGGCTACAAAGTTTCACTTATAGAAGATAAATAAACCCCAGATACCTGACACCTGACGGGCCAGTACCTTGGGTTGCCAGGGGCAACCCAGGCTCCGAGCAGGGGACCAAAGCAACAAAGTTTCAATTATAGAAGTTAAATAAATCCCAGATACCTGCTGCAAGCCAGGCACCCCAGTAGGGACCCGAACCTGAAGGGGCTGTGGGCCCTGAAATGGCCATCAGCCCCTCACCCAGGCTGGCCAGGCATACCAGCAGGTGGACATCCCCCGAGGGGTCCCAGACTTTGAGAGGGCACAGGCCGGGCTGAGGGACACCCCCCTTCCCCCTGCAAGTGCACAAATGTTTGTGCACCGGGCCTCTAATATTGATATAAACAAGGATATGATAAGAGTACTTAAAAGGAACAACTAACATCATATTGAAATAACAAAGAATTCTCAGAAATGTTTATGATTGTGAGCAGATTATCACCTCAGTTAATCTCCCTAAGCGTTTTGTTTGTTCGTTTGTTTTGTAATGTTACTGGAGCCAAAAGTCATTGAGTTATGTTAATTTTGTTCTTAACTCTAGATCAGTGAGTTTTAAAATAGCAAAGGCCTTGGCTTTACGTAATGCATAGTCTAACCTATTAATTTTTTTTTTATAAGTGAGTTCCACTTTGGACAGTTGTGACTTCATTCCTTTAACTTGCTGACTCACTTTAAAGCATTTTGAGGATGGAGAGGTTTGTTCTCCAGTTGTAAAGAGAAATGTGAGTGCCTAATGGAAGCATAGATTTCAAAAACCATGTCATTTGGCTAATTATATCAGGAGGGAAAAGGAAATAAGCAGAACAAAAGGACACCTACAAGACATTCTGAGGGACACCAGAGCCAGCACTTGGACTGACTTCCTGTGGAGCTGCTGCAGTCAGTTTCATACGCATTAGAATGGAAGCTGGCCCTGAGGAGCGGATGCTAATCCTGGCCTCCTTGTTCACCACCAGGTGTGCCTAAGTGGCTCCTGCTCATTCACACTCATCTCTTCCCTTCCCACTGCCTAGTGTGCTTCAAAGAGAGATTTCCAGGAACTGAAACAAAGAAGTTGCTTCCTTCCTTTTATTCTTAGTTTCTTTTACCTGATTTTTTTTTATCTCTAGATCCTTTTGTCTTGTACCATGTGACCATGACTATAAGAAGTAAAATTCAAACCACCTGACACTAGAGTGACTAAAAGAAAATACATTTTTGAACCAAAAGCAGCCATTTTATTCAGGAAGCTTTTAGCATGCCTTTCTCTGACGATGCTTTTACTTTCCTATGATTAAGAGATTTCAAAACCTAGAAAACATGAATGGTTCTTGCTCAGATATGCACGTGTACACCCAGAATGACTCATGTGCTGCTTTGTGCAATGGACCAAAATGTGTTCCTTTGCAGTTTAGAGTTCAGCTTTCTCGTCTTCATTTCTTGCAAAGCCTGGTCCAAGCTGTACACTGAGTAATCAAAAGTGACTTTATATGCTACAGTTATTTCAACTGAAAAAAAAAATTTTTTTCAGTTGGAATAATAAAATTGTCTGACTTCACGAACTGAAACTTATTTTAGCTATAAAGTGCTATTACATTTTTAGCGTCTGTAAATTTATTTGTAATTTAGGAAACTGCTATCATTTAGCAATTAGCAATATAAACTAATAGCAATAACTTTTTAACATCATAGATAATTAAAATTTAATGCATTATATAATCAGGTATTCCCTTCCACTAAAATTATTACAATTCAACAGTATAATTTAAATGTGAACAATGCAAAAATATTTGAAATGCAATGTTAAGAAAGAGTATGTTAGACACAAATAAAGTATATTGTTATGTCATAACAGTTATCAGATATATTAAATGAAAAAATACTCTAGTTTTAAAGTTTGCATAGTATAGCCTTCGTATACTTTTGCTCTTGGGTTTTGTTTTGCTTTGATTTGTTTGGCAAGAAGAAGGAGGAGGAGGAGGAGGAGGAGGAGGAGGAGGAGGAGAGGA
>PVJC01050708.1:0-11723 GCA_004026665.1 Murina feae | reverse complement strand
ATCATGGGCCCTCTGGTGGGAAACGTCCAGGTCTGCACTCACCAGCCCTCCCACCCCCCAGTGCACGAACCCTGAAGGGGCTGTGGACAGCCTGAAAATGGCCCTCAACCACTCACCCAGGCTGGCCAGGCATGCCAGCAGGTGGACATCCCCCCCGAGGTGTCCCAGACTGCAAAAGGGCACAGGCCAGGCTGAGAGACCCTCACCCTCTGAGTGCACAAATTTTTGTGCACTGGGCCCCTAGTTATAAATAAAGCTACTATGGACACTTACATGTAAGTCTTTTCAACAATGCTTAGCAATGTCAGCTTTTAAAAAAATTCTAATCAACTTATTTTACATTTAGAATTCTTAATATATTTTTATTGATTTCAGAGAGAGAGAGAAAGAGAGAGAGAGAGAGAGAGAGAGAGAGAGAGAGAGAGAGATCAGTGATGAGAGAGAATCATTGATCAGCTGCCTCCTGCACTCCCCTTTCTGGGGATTGAGCGCACAACCCAGGCATGTACCCTTGATTAGAATCAAACTCGAGACCCTTCAGTCCACAGCCTGAACTAGCAGGGGTAGCAATGTCACCTTTAAAAAATAATTTTAGCCAGGCTCTGGCTGGGTAGCTCAGTTGGAGCATTGTCCCCATGTGCCAAGGTTGTGGCTTCAATCCCTGGTCTGGGCAGATGCAAGAGTCAGTAAGAGTCAACCAATGAATGCATAAATAAGTGGAACAACAAATCAATGTTTCCCTGTCTCACTCCTTTCCTCTAAAATAAATTAAAAAAAAACAACATTAAAAAATAATTTTTAGTCTAGTGGGGTTGTAGAGGTATATTTAATTTGCAGCTTTCTGATGACATCAAACAATATTTTATGGGCTTATGGGCTTTTTGGATAGTTTCTTTTGTAAAATGTCTGTTCAAATCTTTTGCCAATATTGTGGGATTTTTTTCCTCACTGGAGGATTTTTTCCCCCATTGATTTTCTAGAGAGAATGGAAAGGAGGTAGGCATGTGCCCCTACTGGGACTGGGGAACCTAAAACTGAAGTATGTGCCCGTGCCCTTGACCTTGACCGGAACTGAACCTGCGACCTTTTGGTCAGAGGGCCGATGCCCTAACCACGAAGTGAAACTGGCTTGGGGTTGCCGATATTGTTTTAAATTGTTATCTTCTATCTAGTTGTAAAAGTTCTTTATATATTTGGAATATCAGTCATTTATCAGATATATGTGTCCCAATATTTTCTTGCACCTTATGTCTTGCCATTTTATTTTTTAATGGTGTCTTTCAAAGAACAAAAGTTTTTAATTTTGAGAAGGTCCAATTTACTCATTTTATTTTTTATGACTTGTGTGTTTTATGCCCTAAGCAATCAGAATATAAACTAATAAACACATAAATATATCCATTGGGAATACGTGCTACAGAGAAAAGTAAAAAGAAAAAGGGGGCAAGGAGTTGTCATGCTGCTATTTGTAGAAGGTGGTCAGAAAAGGAAGGAGACATTTGAGCCAAGATGTGGAGGAAGTGAAGGAGAATGCCATAAAAATATTTGGAGGAACAGCATCAGGAGCAAAGAGAAAAGCATTTGCAAAAGAGTGTTTCTTAGATGTGTTTGAGGAAAAACAAGGAGGCCAAGGGGGTTGCAAAGGAGTGAGAAAGGGAGAGAATAGAAAATGAGGTCAGAAATTAGGGAGCCCAGTTCATGTTGACTTTTGTAGGTCAGTGAACTTTAGAATGAATGAGATGAGAAATCATTGGAGGATTTTGAGCAGTAGAGGGATACAGTGTGTCTTGTATTTTTAAAGGACTATCTTATGTGGGAAATAAACTATAGGAAGCAAGGGTACAAGTAGGTAGGGAGTTATTATAATTGACTTGGTAGAAGATTGGACCAGTATGGTAGCAGCGACACTAGAGAGAAATGGTGAGATTCTGGACATAGTCTGAAGACAGAGATGACAATGTTACCAGCAGATTGGAAGTGTTCTGTGAAGAGGAGTTAAATGCAAATCAATCTAGTTCCAAACCCATACTTTCTCTAAGTACAAAAAAAATCTGTTTAAAAAGAAAAAAAAGGGAGGGATAGCAATCCTATGAAATACGAGGTGAACAACTATTAGTCCTACTATTTCATAGGTTATAAATTTAAATTCCAGATAAATACATGGCCCCTTTGCATCAAATGCAATGAATCAGGGACTAGGTTTAGAGTTTACTGATTTTAATTCTAGTTCAGATATATGTTTTGTTCCATTGCCCACTCCTGCTCAGAGCTGCCTACCTTTTCCATCTGTGTTAAATTAAAGATATAAAATATCAACATCTTTAATACCCATGACATACAACTTGAAACATCAATATACGACTATAAGAATGTCCTATATGGATGTTAGCAGATTTAGTAGTATCCACCAAATGGTAGCTCAATGAAGGACAAGAAACATGAATGAACCAATTTCTACAGAAAACTCTGTGACTGATATGTTACCCTAAGTATATGAAACATCTAATGCTGTTATAATTGTGTAGATTTCCTATTTACTTATTTTGCAATGGCAAAATCTATTCAAATATATGTATGTGTATGTATGTGTGTATTTGCTGCAAGGGGTTGATGGGACTAGTTTAAAAATTCACTCAGAAAGAGCATTTGCACACATTAAACAAAGCAGGTTTGGTAACTGTAATGATTAGTTTTTTGATGATGAGCATGTATGAAAATTATATTTCTTTCTAGATAAATTTCTTTCTAAATTTAGAAAAGAAGAACCTGTAGAATTTATCTGTACCAAGACAATTGGGTTCTGTGAATTCTTTATTCCATTGTAAATATTTTGAACATATCTATTTTAAGCACCAATAATTGGGCCATAATGGTAACTTATCACTCTTTAAACACAACGGTTGTATTTGAAAAGATTAGTGACAGCTAGATTGTTGAGTAGTTTAGGGTGCCAAAGCTAAGATGGCTAGCAAGCCTCTCATTATTTACTGGTTATGATGTAAACATATTTTATTAAATACTAAACATTTAAGACTACACAATCAAAAATTTTATAAAGGAAGCTTTTAACTTAATTTTGAGAAGAATTGAAGGAGAATTATTTTTCAGGCTGTAAATTTAACCTTCTTTATAGTGCCTAATAATGTGTCACATGCAATTTGATGCATGATCTTTTTAAAACAACAATTATGACTTGATATTTAAGCATACACATTTTTATTAAAATTTATTTTATGGGTTAGTCCTTGTAACTATTCAGGAGGTAATGTTTCTATTTTATAGACCAAGGCATAAATACTTAAATATGGTACAACAGGCTTAAAAAAATCACAAATAGTAGAAGGAGACTTAACGTGGGATGGTAAACACACAGTACAATATACGGATGATGTATCATAGAATTGCATACCTGAAATATGTATAATTTTATTAACTAATGCCACCACAATAACTTCAATACAAAGATAAGTAAATACATTTGAAGTAAAAAAAAAATAAAAGATCTTGAATAGTAGAATGAGTACCAGAACATGACTCATTCATTTTGAATTTGCAGATCAGTACGCTCCAAACATCTATGTTTTTGGCAATTCTTTTATAAAGATACTGGTTGTGCTTGTTAATGGAGTGACTCCAAATGCACATTTTATACTAGTGAGATGAGAATGGAATAAATTGTTAGTGGAAAAGATTACCTTTTCCAAATAAAACCCAGGCTTCTAAAAACAAGTGTAGTTGGGATTCATATAATTCTGGAACATCAGAACAGGCAGAATCAATAAACTGATGAATAAAATAATAAGCAAAGCAAAGCCTCTTAGTATCTTTTCTGACCTTTGTGGCTGATTACACCATGCTCATTTTGCTCAACAACTTTTGAAAACTTACTAACCAGCAGAAATGTGAATTATAGATCTTAATACAGTAAGATAAATTAACATTACCCAGGAGTAACTTCAATAAGATCATGTAAAATTGAAAAATATAAAGCCCATTTAGAAACTCCTGTCAATTATTCAACCTACAAGGGCATTGAACATCTATTTTATGTCCATCAGTGGCCTAGAATGATGAAGAGTTATAAGAGAGAAAAATGAAATGGTCTTTGCCCTCAAAGGATTAATCCAGTCCTTACTGACAATTTTGTTTCAGATTGGTAGATAAAAGCTTTGTGTTTTTAAATATACTTCTTTAGAGAATCAAATTTTGTCAGAACCACACAATTCTTTTGGATGATACCATGGAGTGAATAAATAATACAGAAAATGTTTATGACAGGGCTCTAATTTTATTGAGTGAGTAAAAATTCACTACACCTGTTGGAAACATTTCATTGTGGAAGAAGTCCTGACCAGCCAAGACCTCTGTGAACTTCTTCACCCTCAGAATGGAAAAATAATGTTGTTTTTGCCTCCTGGTGCTGGCAAGGAATACCTGGATAATGTGTAAGTACACTCTGAGGACTTCAATGTCATTTATAAACAGATTTCCAAAGCATCAAAGACCAAATCAATTAAATCAAGTGATTAAATTTTAGGAAAACTGCTTAAAAATAAAATTTGATCAATTATTCAATCTTGTTGAATATTCTGCCCAATCACTTCTCCTATTTCTTATGCAGTCCAAACTGCTTTCTCTTGGTGTGTGCTTTTTTTAAATTTTTTAAAAAAATATGTTTTTATTGATTTCAGAGAGAAAGAGAAAGTAAGAGAGATAGAAATGTCTATAAGAGAGAATCATTGATTGAATGCCTCCTGCTGCCCCCTATTGGGGATTGAGCCCACAACCTGGGCATGTACCCTTGACTGGAATCAAACCCAAGACCCTACAGTCCCCAGGCTGATGCTCTATCCACTGAGCCAAACCAGCTAGGGCTCTCTTGGTGGTTTTTAGAAGAAAAAAAGTTAATTATTTTTCTGATGCCAAATTTTTGATAAAAATTATCTAAAACTATTATACACTATTATATTTCTTATATGTATTTCTGACTCATGATCAATATGCTGAATATCAATTGCGCTTAAATTTAGCAATCATTTATTATGCAAGTTCAAGGTACAATTTACTGTGCTAGACAAAGAAACTCATAAATTTAACTTATCCTGATGGCTAGATGCTTACCATCTAGCAGAGATAATGCCATAAATTCTCTAAAATTAAATTTATACCGTTAACATATACTTGAAAGTTACACTTTTGAATGAGTAATTATCAGAGTAAATAAGCTAAATTATTTTTATTTTTAATCATTAAAAATAAAATGAGGACTGAAAGGAAAACAGCTTTTAGAGCTTGTTTATTTTTTATATGCCATAATAAATTTTATGTGTATATAAATTTGGGGGGGAAAATAGATTTAAAAACAAATTAGCATACATTAGTAAAACAATTTCATATTGAATTTATAACATGATGAAAACTGTGTCTAGAACAATTGAGTTTGGGAACCTAGAACCCTGAGACAATTTAAGAAGTGTGTAAGTTGCTATAAAAGTTAATAATAGCTCAGTAAAGTTTAGAGAGCTAAATAGATTATTTTTTTGCATTGAAAAAGTATGTAGATTTTTATTGATTTCAGAGAGAAGGGAAAGGGAGAAAGAGAATCATCAACGATAAGAGGGAATCATTGATCCGCTGCCTCCTGCATGCCCCCTACTGTGGATCAAGCCACAAACCTGGCATGTGACCTTGATCAGAATCAAACCTGGGACCCTTCAGTCTGCAGGGTGATGCTCTATACACTGAGCCAAGCCAGCTAGGGCTCCCTAACTACTTCTTAAACATTGATTCTATTCTCCTGTTTTAGATTCAACTTGACTCCCACTTCCAAAATTATCAGATATTATTAGCCTATAATTGCATATTGTAGATTTTGAGGTCTCTACTAATTTGCTTTTTTTACCTTTTCAATTTACCTCCTATTTGTGGAATAGGAAGTTTCTTGAGTTCTGCTAAATCCTACTAAGATCACCCGTTCTTTTTTTTTCATGTGAACAAAATTTCTTTAAACACATTAAACATACCTATTATTATATACTAGGGACCCAGAGCACAAAAATTTGTGCACTCTGGGGGGTCCCTCAGCCCAGACTGTGCCCTCTTGCAGTCTGGGACCCCTTGGGGGATGTCCACTTGCTGGCATTCCTGGCCAGCCTGGGTGAGGGGTTGATGGCTATTTGCAGGCTGGCCAAGCCCCTCAGTGGGGACCCTTAACCCATGGGGATGTGGCTGGCCTGGGTGAGGGGCTGAGGGTCATTTTCAGGCTGCCCACAGCCCCTTCAGGGTTCAGGTCCCTACTGGGGTGTCTGGCCAGCCTGGGTGAGGGGCTGAGGGCTGTTTGCAGGCTGACCCAATGTCCCAGTGAGGCTGGCTGGAAGCAGGTTTCTGGGGTTTATTTATCTTCTATAATTGAAACTTTGTTGCCTTGAGCGGAGGCCACAGCCAGCCTAAGCAAGCGATGAAGCCTCCTGTTTGCTTCAGCTCCATGGTTTCTATAATTGAAACTTTATTGCCTTGAGCAGAGGCTACAGCTGGCCTAAGCAGGCAGTTTCCTCCATTGCTGGCCTCCTGTTTGCTCTAGCTCTATGGCTACCGCCGCCATCTTGGCTGGGTTAATTTGCATATTGCCACTCTGATTGGCTGGTGGTCATGGCTTGGCTGGTGGGTGTGGCTTAGTATAATGGAGTGAGGGTTAATTTGCATATTACTCTTTTATTAGATTAGACTAGAGGCCTGGTGCACAAAAATTTGTGCACTCGGGAGGTCCCTCAGCCTGGCCTGTGCCCTCTCGCAGTCTGGGAACCCTCAGGGGATGTCCACCTGCTGGCTTAGGCCTGCTCTAAGAAATTTATCTATGAGAACTCTTTGAGACCTGGATTTTAAAAACCTACATTATTTTTCTATCAATGCTACTTGGGAACATTGCCAACCTAGGACCACTTTAATGTAAATTTTTAGGTTGTGCATTTTGAGCCATACAGAGAAAATAAATTCTGACCCTACTCGTAAATTGAGGGCTAGCTTGAGGTTCAATATCAAGAAAAACTTCCCACCTTAATCTAGAGTTAACAGCTAAGGGTAGACAGGTTTCCTTACTATTTCCTTTTTTCTTAAATATCCTACTGAGAGGAAATTTTTTGTTGTTGTTGGGAGAGAGTCTCAAATAAGAATTTCTGTATTGAATGGGTCCTCAAGTTTGTCTTTTATCCCTTTATTAAGCCATATCTAGAAGCTAGCTTGTAGGTCACAATTTGCCATGCCACTCTGCACCCCCAAGAGTTGAGGAAACTAACACTTCGTTCTGTATCATAGTCTTATCCCATAGTTCACACCACTGTGTACAGGATCACTTGAGTCATCCTATATAATAAAAACCTTAATATGCAAATTGACCGAACAGCGGAATGACCGACAGAATGACCAGTTGCTATAATGCACACTGACCACCAGGGGGCAGACACTCAACGCAGGAGCTGCCCCCTGGTGGTTAGTGCATTCCCACAGGGGGAGTGCCACTCAGCCAGAAGCCAGATTCATGGCTGGCGAGCATAGCGGCAGTGGCGGGAGCATCTCCCGTGGTAAGGAGCAAGGGGTCCTGAACTGTAAGAGGGATTCTGTATTGCGAAAGGGTGCAGGCTCGGCTGAGGGACACTCCTAGTACATGAATTTTATGCACCGGGCCTCTAGTAAGGGAATAAGAGATCATCTTTAAGTTAACAATCTTTATCTCAAAAGAGACCTTAAGTACATAGACAAATATACAAAGAAGTTACATTTAAATTTAAATCTACGAGTACATATTAAGCATAAAGGAGGGAAATAAGAGCTGACTGGGGAAAGGGAAGCCTATGAGGTGAAGTGAACATACACAGGCAGCCGTGGCGGTGTACCCAGCCGGCTGTCCTCACTTACCCCTGAGGGCATGCTGACAAAACATTCACTCCCTCTGTTTGGCAGCTGGAACGTTTTAAGCAGCCTTGGAGTCCAGACATGCACACATTTAGCTCTTCAATACTACTTATGATTGACAGTCCCCAAAATGGAAATTTCTGGAAATCTGATCGTGAGTCTAATGTCACATCAGAAAGAATTTTTTCTAAAAAAGCTTATTGGTCCTTTTTGCAGCCAATGTTACTCATCTGCATTCTTCTACAACATAGCCTTAAAGTACGTGAGGCTAAGCATGGATTGTTCTACTAAATGAAAAAATCCTAACTCTAATGGCAGTCTCTTTTGCAATAATCACACATGGCAGGGAGCAGCATCCCCATCTTTGAAGACATAGTGGTGGGGTTAGCTACTACAGAGAAACGGCTTTATCTACAGAGGAGATGAACTTATTAGAAGAAAAAGGGAGCAACTATTTTTTTTTTTTTTTGCTTTTCTTTCTTTTTCCTGATACAAGTTAAGCAGAGTCACATGTTTGTAGGTGTAGATCTCTCAACCACTGTACTTAATACATGCCCAGGAAAGTCACCCAACCTCCTTTCCTATTCTCTTTCTCGAGCACACTTTCCACCCCCATTCCACTTCGTGCGTGTGTGTGTGTGTGTGTGTGTGTGTGTAATTTGATATGCTGAATCTACAATTTCCATGAAAATGCAAAAGGCCAACTGTAACTAAGACATATAGAAAACAAGGTAAAGGTTCTACTAGATAACACACAAATGAAAATGTAAAAAGTGGGAGCTTTCAAAACATCAACATTTAAGGAGAAGATAAATGGAGAAAAGCATTGAAAAGAAATTTCATATTGTGCCCTTAAAACCTGGGAGTCAGACTCTAGTAATAGCCGAAATACATGCTATTCTCCAGCAAGTGCTTTATAAAGTGCTTCAAGCACCTTTCCCTCTCGGGAGCACATCCTCACCTCTCCCTATTTCCCTGCCTCCTCCCCCCACCCCTCAGGCGCTACCTTTGCCTTTCTCTCTCCTAAGGCCCAAGGACTCCTCTTCTGAGGTGATAACTTGTTTCCTGAGCCTACACAGCCTAGGTGGCTCACTTCTACCCCCTCTGAAATGTTCTACATAAACTTTCTCTTGTAATATGAAAAAAAAAAAAAACCTGTAGTAAAAAATAATACACATTTTATCTCTAAATAGTCAGACATCACAAGTTTTCTTTCTTTCTACATGTGGGAAATAAAAATCCTAGAATCACCAGTGCAAAAACACTTTAAAAGAAAAAAAAAATATTGTTCTCATTATCATTATTAAACTCAGTCTCCTTTGAGATAAGACCAACAAGAGCACTAAGCTAGTGACTTTGAGAATATAATTACATTTTTTAGAGTAAGATTAAATGAAAAACATTTTAAATCTTTTTGTTGATTTATAGAGGAAGGGAGAGGGAGAAAGAGATAGAAACATCAAAAGAGATAGAATCACTGACCAGCTGCCTCCTGCATGCCCCCTACTGGGGATCGAGTCCGCAACCGGGTATGTGCCCTGACCAGGAATCGAACCATGACCTCCAGGTTCATAAGTTGATCTTCAACCACTGAGCCATTTTTAATTTTTAGATATTTTTATATGGCTTTATTAAAAATGATTTCAGAGACAGGAAGGGAGAGGGAGAGATAAAATACTCAATAATGAGAAAGAATCATCGATCGGCTACCTCCTACATGCCCTCCACTGGGGATCAAGCCCACAACCCCAGGCATGCGTCCTGACTAGGAATCAGACCGCGACTTCCTACTTCATGGGTTGGTGTTCAACTGCTGAGCTACACCGTCTGGGCAATATTCAGATATTTTTATAGAACATGTGTAGAGGGAAATGACTAAATAAATAAATATTTCTCTAAAAAAGTAATGGAAAACTAAAATTATTCTGTTTTGGCCTATCTCCAATCCATAGTTCAAGTAATCATAGTTGAAATGAAAATATCTCATATTTCTAATGTGTGATATTAACAAATCTTTTCTGAATAGCATCTTCATTGCCAGGTTGGCACATGCAATATTCTGTATATATGCTGTGTGTTTGCGCGCTACTCTCAGTGGTGCTTATTCGGAGGCTACTTTCAACTACCTACTCCCTTGCAGGCATGTACAGGGCCTGCACTCAGAAGGTCATGCATATCTGTGCAATGACAAAACATTGTTTGTGTGATTTCATGTGTAATTGACAAGCATGAAATTGAAGTTAATGTATTATGCAATATTTGGGAAATTTAAAATGTTGCTATTTCTAAACTTAGTTTGCCAGGATTGTCAAAACATGTGTTATTGGGAATTTTGTATGACACTTTCAAAATAGCTCATTTTGAGTTATCCTCAAGAAAAACACAATTTTCTCTTTCAAAAATAAAAATTTCCCAACACCATTATGATTAAATATTGCTGTTTATAATACTTTTTATGTTAATCATATGCTGGCCAGCTGATAGTGAACTGGATAATATTTCTGTATAGGAATGCCAAGAACAAAATTTCATAAGGCTTCTACCTCTCAGTGAAGAATAACAGTTTTTATCAGTATTTGGGAAGACCTACACACCAAGAATTTGTGATTCAAATAAATCTTTAGTTCTTTGTTTTCAGGCATAAATTTATCATTAATAATCATTAATACTGATACTAAAAAAATGATTGCACCTTGTCCATTGTCCTGCTTATAAACTAGATTCCAAATTCAAATATCTTATGTCTGATCTTCTCAATGACAAAATAAAATGCTGCCTGAAGTGGTTAAACAGAAGTTGTTTCCAGGCAAAATCCTATATGCCTTCTGGCGGGATGCAAAGAGGTAGTCATGTCAGTGCTGTGATAGGGTTCATTCAAACTGATCAGGAGAACCATCTGTGAGCATGTCTTTTCAAGTCTACTTTCAGTGACGTCATATTGATATTTGAAATCAGCCACAGCAAGAGTAGTTATACCACAGAACTGGGTAAACACTGTAAATCAGGTCTTCTTACTTAGAGAGCCAACTGTTAGACATTTACCAGCACACCACCATTTAAGGGAAGAAAGAAAAAGGAAACATAGTTGTGATCTTAGTCGTAGGAAGGCAACAGAATTTGGAAGTAGAGTTCAGAATGACTAGTCATATTTAGCATTGACAAATATTAAAAATGTCATATATTTGAAGAACATTTTCATTTTTTGAGGGGTGAACTAGTTTTGAGAAATCTGAAAGCAGCCTACTAGGAATTTTAAAGTTATGGGCAGTCCTGAGGAACCTCATATGTTTATAAAAGGGATATGCAATGTGAACTAATGCTTATCTAATTAAGTACCTGGGTTTTAGTGAGGTTATCCTAATTGAAACAAGAGCAGTCTTCCCTAGAATGTCAATAAAGCCTAACATGAAGGGCCAAAAGATCTTCAATTATAGGGTATAGGCTGGTGTACTCTGCAAGTAAAATATATATGCATAGGCTGGGACCAGTCTAATATACACTCTACTTTGTAGGACCAACAAAAGCCAGAACAATGCAAACAAATAAAATACTAAGATGTTATAATTTGACTCTCGATGAATTCCACAGTGGAAATCTAAAAGCAAAACTCATTTTTATTATAGCTCATCTTCAATATGCAATATGGTTGATTATATACAAAATATAGACCAGTTATTTTGAATGCACTATGAATCCATAGTGCATCCTAGCTATTGTAAATATTCTCAAGTAACAAACTGGTATATATTCAAACATGTGAAGCCACTATAATATCCAGATGATTAGTGGGCATATTCTTATAATTACCTTTTTTT
>PVJC01050707.1:0-11728 GCA_004026665.1 Murina feae | reverse complement strand
TCATATTTCACATCCTTGACTTGCTTCTTGCGATCCTCTCTGTTGGATGTCTGTATATTGTTCTTTATTTCAGTCAGCGTATGCTTGATTTCTACCTGGTTCTTTTTCATATGCTCGAGGTTCTCACTAAATTTATCAGCAGTCTCTAGAAACTTCTTGAAAAACCTGATAACCGTGGTTTTGAACTCTATATCCAGTCGTTTGCGTTCCTCCATTTCTGTCTTTTGTGACCTGTTTCCTAGTCTCCGCATTTTGGCTTTCTGTGCTAGGTGTCCTATATAGGGCCCAGTGATTCAGCCTCCCCAATCACCTGGGATGGACACTCTTGTTGTATGCCTTTGAAATCTAGGTGCACAGCCTTATTGTAGTTATCACTGGAGTTTGGATCTATTTGGAGTTCTGTCTCAGCTGCAGACCCTTAGGTAATGTTGCAGGCAGGCAGGCGGGGTTGTAGGTGAGGTGGGGCGGGGTCTCAGAGTCACTGGGGGTGGAGCGATTCACAATGGCGTTTCTACTGCGTTTGGCGTCTCCAAGCCCTAGGGTCTGCGCACGATTCTCAGTCCCCGATTCTCCAGGTCAGTGATCAGCGTGAATAGCAGTGCTAGAGCACCACTGGTCTTCCGCCGCCCCGTTGTCCTACAGCCCACATTGCATTCAGTGCGTCTGGGGAGTTTATAATCTTCTAAGCCGCAGACCGGATCACTGCTACCACCCTTTCACTTGAACTGCCGCGCAGCTTGGGAGGGGGCGGGGCCCCGGGGAGCTTGCAGGGCAGGGTGGAGCAAATAGCTATGGCACTTCTCAGCCCTGCACTGAGAGACACCAGGTCTCTGTGTCCCACGGTATTTGTTGCAAGCAACGCTGAGAGAAACCCGCTTTGGATTTCCTCCCGGTGCCAGTCAGTCCCCCTTCTCTGGGTGTCTGGGTCCTCAGAAACTCACCTGGAACTGGAGTTCAGAGCCGCTGGGAACTTGTGGCTCTCTCCGTTTTGGAAAAGAACCGCGTCCTCCAGCGCCAGCTCCCTCCCCGAGCCCCGTGCGCGCGCCTCCGTACCTTTGTCTTTGTACTTTGCTTCCGCCGCTCCTCCGAGTCTCAGACTCTTTTCTAGACAGCAAGATGGCGGCATAAGGTAAACACTGTAAATGCAGCCGTGAAAAACTATTTCGGAATAACCAAGAAAAGAAAACACGAACACCACTCACACCCACAGGAAGGCTGGCTGAGTGAAAATCCTATGATATATGTAATACTTTAAACAAGAAAATAAAATTTTTAAAAAATGTAAAGTGGAAGGGTACAGAAATAGAGTAACTCAGTTATACAGGAAAAGGATAAGACAATTCTCATTTCATGTACATTTTCTCTATGATGATTTTTCTAATAGAGTAGAAGATCTGATCATACTTTTGACCTCTAGTTGACCATGTATTCCAATTAACCCAGAACATTCTTGGTATATCCCTGTTGTGATGGCTTAATTATTAAGAGCTTCTCTTTTCACTCCCAAAAGTATTCTGAATTAGATGATAAAAGGTGCAGCTATCATAGCAATTGCTCTTATTGAACTGTTTGGTAACTACTCAATAAATAATGAAATTAGTTCTAACTTTGTTTAGAGATTTCACAGAGCCACTTTTTGGTTTTGTTATTAAATAGTTATTTTTTGCCTGGCTGTCATGGCTCAGTGGTTGAGTATCTATCTATGAACCAGGAAGCTACAATTTGATTCCTGGTTAGGGCACATGTCCGGGTTGCAGGTTCAACCCCTAGTAGGGGTGTGTAGGAGGCAGGCAATAAGTGATTCTGTCTCATCATTGAAGTTTCTATCTCTCTCTCCCTCTCCCTTCCTCTCTGAAATCAATAAAAATATATTTTAAAAAATTATTTTTTTATGTTAATGGAAATAATTTGTAACTGTTCAGGTATTTCCCATAACTCTCAATGTCATTTGGTAAGTAGTAGAATACATAGGCTTTGTGTCAAGTAAAATAAAGTTGAATCCCTTATGCCACTCAATAGCTACATGACCTTGGGAAAATCATTTAACTTCTCTGAACCTGCTTCCTCTTCTGTAATATGAGCATAATAATAATGTCTGCTCTGAATTATCCTGAATATTAAATAATATATCACTATAGTTATGTACTTATATTAATCTACATATCCATCCATCCATCCATCCATCCATCCTGACATTTTATTCCTTTATACATTATATAAACATAATACTTGACACTGCAACTCAACATGGGTTAAAATAACAAAAATGAATTATGTTTCTTAGACAAAGCTCTGTATTTAAATACTGCAAAATTAATTAACTCATTTTCTAATTTAAGTTCATCCTAGAACTGGTTCCTTCAGATTTAAACATGGCTGCAGTATTTCAAGGCATCACATCCATACCCAGGAACATCCAGAGACAGATAAAGCTCTGCCTCTATTTTATGACCCTATTTTATGTCCTTGTGAGGAAACTTCCCTTGGAAGCCCTCATCATACCTTCTCTTTCTCCTTACATCGTATGCCAATGCCCAAGTGTTGTAAGTGGAATGGAAGTTTTGAGTGAGCAGGCAAACATGGCTCTCCCTGGCTGGAGAAAATTGAGCATCTATTTAAATCAGAGATCTATTTAAGGTGACCAGATTTAAAGCAGTACACCGTTGATGGGGGGGGGGGTCTTTTCTTCTTTTTTTTATTATTACTTAAAATATTACAAAGAGTAATCGGGACTTTTTTAAAATGCCACGGGACATGGGACAAACTGTTAAAAATCGGGACTGTCCTGCCAAAAGTGAGACGTTTGGTCACCTTAATCTATGTGCTAGCAGGAGGATGTGCATGTGACCTGAGTAGATGTAGCATGGGCATCTGGATATCTAAATTCCAGCCTAAGATGTGACATTAGATTTCTTCATGAATTTGAGAAAGCCAGCCTTCCATTTATCTATGTATAAAACATGGTGTTGGCAAAAGCCTCTTCTTTAGTTTCATCTACTCAAAATCACCTTAGTACTAAATTCACATTAGCACCTTTCCTATTTCATGATCTATTTCACCCCAGAGTCACCACACAATTTTTAAATACTGGTGAGCTGATAGGGGCACTAGAATAAGAGTTGGAAGATCTGGGTTCAAGCCCAGATTCACTGCTTAATATCCATTATCTCTTATAGGTAAGCCTTACTTTTCAAAGTATAGGGTCAAAGAATTATAGATGGCAGAGCCCAAGAGACCTTTTGTGTCAACCAAACCTCTCAATTTATAAACAAAAACAAAAATTGTGATCTAGATTATTTTTAAAGGGACTTACATTTAGCAATTAGAAAAGTAAAGAATTACTAAAGACAAGTGAAAATTAAGGTCAGGATCCAAATCTTTAAGTCTTTCTAATGTGCTACATTAATTTGCCAGGGGTCAAAGTATTTGTGACAAACTGGGACTCAATGAGCACATTTATTAAAGACCATTTAAACTAAATTTATTCTTAAGCCTTTTGTACTTTATAATTCTCCTCGGAATAAAAAGAGTACTTTAATTTTTGTATTTTCAGTGCCAACCATAATTCCTAATATGAAGTAGATTCTCACTAAGTATTTGGTTAATTAAAATATTTTTGTCTTTTTCAGTTAAAACTTTTAAATTAAGTATCAAGATATCATAATTAACTACACCTAGAATTAAAAATATTTGTTTTATATATCCAAAAAATCAAGAAGTTGATTTGATTGTCATAAATGATGATGCAATTTTGTTGTTATGAATGAGGCTTTGTATTCTTGGTCCTTTCTGGTTTATAGCAACACCAAAACTGCTTAATGCAATGCGCTCTTTGTACAGAGCAGTTTCATGCCAAAATTTTTAGTACATTTTCCTTTATTTCTTTTGCTTATATACATAAAAGTAAAAAGATAAATATTGAACACATAACTTCCCATGATCCT
Source organism: Murina feae (assembly GCA_004026665.1). Classification (NCBI taxonomy): domain Eukaryota; kingdom Metazoa; phylum Chordata; class Mammalia; order Chiroptera; family Vespertilionidae; genus Murina; species Murina feae. Next base: position 7,784 of record PVJC01050707.1, on the reverse strand, counting down.
AAAAACAAGCTTTCCTTTGAATTATGTTGCCATCATGGTTTTAGTATTTCACTAGCATTATACTCAGACAAAAAGTAACCTTAGTTATCCCATATTCTGTGGTATACTAGTTCAAGAGCCTCACAGTAAGCTAGAAACTGCACAGAACAACTCTGACCTCAAAGCACACTTGCCTTCAGATTCTTCGGTGGCTGAGGGGTGGAAGAACTTCGGTTTCCTCTTCTGTAGAAATGGAGGCAATAATCAGTCTTATGAAAGACAAGAACATAGTGTTATTTGACTACTTCATAAAACACTCACATTAAGCCTTCAAACATAGCATGATGCATATTGTCCAGCTCATAGAAAGCATTTACCCAATGTCTGATGAATAAACAACTGGTGTTCAGTACATGTTCTACTCATCTTCCTCACTTTCCTAAAAATCTTAAAGTGGATAGCAATTTGGCAAAAACAGAACCTGCCAGATAAAGTACCATATTTTTCTATTTATGTATTTATCTATTTATTTGTTTGTTTGTTTGTTTTTGACAAGATTATAGATGTATCCCTTTCTCCCAACCTTGCCTCTCTCCATCCAGCCCCCGCCACACTCCAGGCTTTACCCACACTATTGTTTGTGTCCATGGGTTATGTATATATACATATACATTCTTTGGTTAATCTCTTCCCATCCCTTCCATTCCCTCCCCTGTGAGTTCTGTCGTTCTATTCTATGCATCCATACCTCTGGACCTATTTTGATTATCAACTTATTTTGTTCACTAGATTCCACATACAAGTGAGATCCATATATTTGTCTTTCTCTACTGGCTTATTTTGATTAGCATAATAATCTACAGGTTCATCCATGCTATTCTAAAGGGTAAGAGCTCATTTGTCTTTTACAGCCCATAATAGTCCATAGTGTAAATGTACCACAACTTTTCTCTTTTTTTAATTTTTTTCCTTTATTGATTAAGATATTACAAATGTGTCCTTATCCTCCTAATTTCCCTCATTCCCCGACTCCTGCCCTCACCCTTACCTCCTGTTGTCCACATCCATTGCTTATGCTTATATGCATGCATACAAGTGCTTTTGTTGATCTCTCCCCCTAAATCCCACCCTCCCCTACCTTCCCTCTGCATTTTGAGCATCTGATCTATGCTTCTCTGTCTCTACATCAGTTTTTGTTCATCAGTTTATGTTGCTCGTTATAATCCAGAAATGAATGAGAGCATGTGATATTTATCTTTCTCTGACTGACTTATTTCACTTAGCATAATGCTCTACAGCTCCATCCATGCTGTTGCAAATGGTAAGAGTTCCTTCCTTTTTACATCAGCATAGTATTTCATTGGGTAGATTTGCCAAAGTTTTTTAATCCATTCATCTGCTGATGGGCACTTAGGCTGATTCCAAGTCTTAGCTATGGTAAAATGTGCTGCTATGAACATAGAATGCATACATCCTTTCTGATTGATGTTTCTGATTTCTTGGGATATATTTCTAGAAGTGGGATCACTGGGTCAAATGGAGGTTCGATTTTTAGGTTTTTGAGGAAACGCCACAGTAGCTGCACCGGTTTACATTCCCACCAGCAGTGAATGAGGGTTCCTTTTTTTGCAGCATCCTCACCAGCATTTGTCATTTGTTGATTTATTGATGGCAGCCATTTTGACAGGTGTGAGGTGGTACCTCATTGTTGTTTTGATTTGCATCTCTCAGATGATTAGTGACTTTGAGCATGTTTTCATTTGTCTATTGGCTTTCTGAATGTCCTCTTTAACAAAGTGTCTATTTAGGTCCTTTGCCCATTTGTTTATTGGGTTGTTTATCTTCCTTTTGTTAAGTTGCATGAGTTTCCTATAAATATTGGAGATTAAACCTTTATTAGAGATATCATTTACCAGAAATATGTTCTCCAATGCAGTGGGTTTTCTTGTTTTGTTGATGTTTTCTTTTGCTGTGCAGAAGCTTTTTATTTTGATGTAGTCCCATTTGTTTATTTTTCCTTTAGTTTCCATTGCCCTAGGTGCTGTGTAGGTGAAGAAATTCTTTCTGCATATATCTGAGATTTTGCTACCTGTGGATTCTTCTAATATTTATATGGTTTCCCATCTTACCTTTAAGTCCTTTATCCATTTTGAGTTTATTTTTGTGTATGGTGTAAGTTGGTGGTCTAGTTTCATTTTTGTGCATGTATTTGACCAAATTTCCCAGCATCATTTATTAAAGATGCTGTTTTGTCTCCATTGTATGCTCTTGCCTACTCTGTCAAATATTAATTGAGCCTACTGGTTTGTGTCAATTTCTTGGTTCTTTGTTCTGTTACATTGGTCTATATGTCTGTTCTTGTGCCAGTACCAGGCAGTTTTGAGAACAGTGGCTTGTAATACAGCTTGATATCTGGTATTGAGATTCCTCTTACTTTGTTCTTTCTCAGGATCGCAGCAGCTATTCAGAGTTTGTTTGTTTTTTTTTATTCCAGATGAATTTTTGGAGAGTTCTTTCTAGATCTGTGAAATATGCTGTTGGTATTTTAATGGGGAGTGCATTGAATTCATAGATTGCTTTGGGTAGTATGGACATTTTGATTATGTTGATTCTACCAATCCATGAACATGGTATGTTCTTCCATCTGTTTATGTCTTCCTCTATCTCTTTTTTCAATGTGCTATAGTTTTCTGGGTAGAGGTCTTTTACTTCCTTAGTTAAGTTTATACTTAGGTATCTTAATTTTTTTGGTGCAATGGTAAATGGAATTGTTTTTTTTTTAATTTCTCTTTCTGTAAGTTCATTATTGAAGTATAAAAATGCGATAGATTTATTGGCATTAATTTTGTATCCTGCTACATTGTCAAATTCATTTTTTAGGTCTAATAATTTTTTGGTGGAGTCTTTAGGGTTTTCTAAGTACAGTATCATATTATCTGCGAATAATGACAATTTTACTTCTTCTTTTTCATTTTGGATGCCTTTTATTTCTTCTTCTGTCTGATCGCTTTGGCTAGCACTTCCAGTACTATGTGGAACAGGAGTGGTGAAAGTGGGCATCCCTGTCTTGTTCCCATTCTTAAGGGAAATGGTTTTAGTTTTTGCCCATTTAATATGATGTTGGCTGTAGGTTTGTTATATAAGGCTGTTATTATGTTGAGGTATGATCCCTCTATTCCCACTTTGCTGAGAGTTTTTATCAATAAAGAGTGTTGAACTTTGTCAAATGACTTTTCTGCATCAATCGATATGATTATATGATTTTTGTCTCTCAATTTCTTTATGTGATGTATCACATTTATTGATTTGTGTATATTGTACCAGCCTTGCATTCCTGGAATAAATCCCACTTGGTCATGGTGTATGATCTTTCTAATGTAATGCTGGATCTGGTTTGCTAGAATTTTGTTGAGGATTTTAGCATCTATGTTCATCAAGGATATTGGCCTGTAATTCTCTTTCTTTGTAGTGTCTTTATATCATTTTGGAATTAGGGTAATGTTAGCTTCATAGAAAGAGCTTGGAAATGTGCCTTCCTGTTGAATTTTTTGGAATAGCCTGAGAAGGATTGGCTTTAGTTCTTCTTTGAATGTTCGGTAAAACTCCCCTGTGAAGCCATCTGGTCCAGGGCTTTTGTTTGCTGGAAGCTTTTTGATTACTGTATCAATTTCATCAGTAGTTATTGGCCTATTAAAGTTTTTTCATTCTTCCTGATTGAGTTTTGAAAGCTTGTATTTTTCTAGGAATGAGTCCATTGCATTGTGTACCACAGCTTTTCTATCCATTCAACTACTGATGGGAATTGCACTGTTTCCAGATCTTAGCTATTGTAGAAAAGCTGCTATGAACATAAGGGTATATATATTCTCTCAGATTGGTGTTTTGGGATTCTTAGAATATATTTCCAGAAGCGGATTGCTCGGTCCACAACAGTTCAATTTTAATTTTTCAGGAAACCCCATACTGTTTTCTATAGTGACTGTGTTATCTGATAATTGCATGGGTGGAATTTTTCTGTTGCTAGTGGATATGGGGTACTTTTAATATCTTGAGAAAAATAATTTTCTAAGACTCTTATAGGAGAATAAGTGATTTTTATTTGTGTGAAGTTATATTTCTTGGTTTCAAAATCCCCATTTCCCTTAAATCAGTCCTGGGAAAGTGTGCAGCTGGTACTTCAACAGTGCTGGAAACAAAGTCAGTGTCCAAAGTTTCTGCTCCATGGTGGACTTAAGTTTGGCAAAGCATCAGGCTAGTTGTAATCCATTAGTCCGTTGTGTGTGGGGTTCACATGGCTGTAGGCCATGTGGTTGAGTGCAGAAATGTGAGAAAACACCCCCTGCATCATATTCTTTCTTTGTCCTGTCCCTTTCTCTAGGATCTGCAAGAAACTGACTGGAGAGTGTTAAATTGCAGCTTCTTGGCACAAATGGCATGCCTATATTATCTGGCCTTCCATTTACTCCTTTTCTGTTAATTAATATTCAGGTTATTAAAACAGTATCAGCTGCACCAATATGCATCTCCACAAGCAGTATACTAGGATTTCATTTTCTCCATATTCTTGCCACTTGTTTGTTGACTTATTGATGGTAATCATTCTGGCAGGTGAAAAGTGATACTTCACTTTAGTTTTAATTTTCATCGCTCTAATTGAACATTGAACATTTTTTATAGTCTGCTTTCTGGGAAGTGTCTATGCCAGTGGTATGTTAATGGGGATTGCACTGAATTTATAGATTGCTTTGGGTAGTATGGACATTTTAATGATGTTGATTTACCAATCTATGAACATGGTATATTCTTCCATTTGTTCATGTCTTCCTCTATCTTTTTTCAGTGTCCTGTAGTTTTCTGAGTACAGGTCTTTTACATCCTTAGTTACATTTATTCCTAGGCATAATAATTTATTTGTTGCAGTGGTAAATGGGATTGTTTTTTGTTTTGTTTTGTTGGTTTTTTTTTGCTTCTCTTTCTGTGAGTTCATTATTACTGCATAAAAAGGCCATAATTTTCTGGGTGTTAATATTGTATCCTGCTGCATTGCCAAATTCACTTATTAGGTTTAGTAGTTTCTTTCATGGAGTGTTTGGGGTTTTTTATGTATAGTTCATGTCATCTGCGAATAAGGACAATTTTACTTCTTTTCCAATTTGGATGCCTTTTATTTATTCTTCTGTCTGATCACTAGGGTTAGCACTTCTAGTACTATACTGAACAGGAGTGGTGAAAGTGGGCATCCCTGTAGTGTTCCCATTCTTAGGGGAAATGAGTTTAGTTTTTGCCCATTGAGTATGATATTGGCTGTAGGTTTGTTATATAAGGCTGTTATTATGTTGAGGTATGATCCTTCTATCCCCATTTTGCTGAGAGTTTTTATCAAGAAAGGGTGTTATATTTTGTCAGATGCTTTATCTTCATCCCTTGATATGATTATGTGATTTTTTTGTCTCTCAGTTTGTTTATGTGATGTATCACATTTATTGATTTGTGGATATTGTACCAGCCATGCATCCCCGGAAAAAATCCCACTTGGTATGGTATATGATCTTTTTAATGTAATGCTGAATCTGATTTGCTAGAATTTTGTTGAGGATTTTTGCATCTATTTCATCAAGGATATTGGCCTGTAGTCCTCTTTTTCTGTGGTGTCTTTATCTGTTTTTTGGATAAGGCTAAAGAGGCTTCATAAAAAGTGCTTGGAAGTACGACTTCTTGAATTTTTTGGAATAGTCTGAGGAAGATAGGTTTTAGTTCTTCTTTGAATGCTTGGTAGAACACCACAATAAAACCGTTGGACCAGGGCTTTTGTTTACTAGGAGATTTTTGATTGCTGCTTCAATTTCTTCAGTGGTTCTCAGCCTATTCAGGTTTTTTGACTCTTCTTGATTGAGTTTTGGGAGTTTGTATTTTTCTAAGAATGTGTCCATTTCATCTAGGTTGTCCTTTTGGTTGGAATAGAGTTATTCATAGTATTTTTTTCATAATCATTTGTATTTGTGTGGGATCAGTGGTTTTTTTGCCTCTTTCATTTCTGATTTTGTTTATTTGGGTCCTCTCTCTCTGCTTCTTGGTGAACCTGGCGAGGGTTCAGCAATCTTGTTTATCCTTTCAAAGGACCAGCTCTTGATTTTGTTGATGTTTTGTATTATTTGGTTTTTTGTTGTTGTTGTTGTTCTCTATGTCATTTATCTCCACCCTGATCCTTATTATTTCCTTCCTTCTGTTTTTGCAGGGCTTTTCTTTTTGCTCTCTTTTTAACTCTGAGTTGTAGGGTTAGGTAATTTATTACCATCTTTTTTAATTTTTTTAGATAGGCCTGCAGAGCTATGAACTTTCTTCTTAAGACTGTTTTTACTGTGTCCCATAGATTTTGCATTGCTGTGTTTTCATTGTCATCTGTTGCCATGATGGTTTTATTTCTTCTTTGATCTCTTTGGTAACTCAATCATTGGATGTTTTTTGTTTCTTCACATTTCATGTCTTTGACTTGATTCTTCCGATCCTCTAGTCTGCTGCTGGGTCTCTGTATATTATTCTTTATTTCAGTCAGTGTATGCTTAATTTCTAGCTGGTCCTTTTTCATATCCTCAAGGGTCTCACTAAATTTATCAGCAAATCTGGGAACCCACAGAACACCCTGATCCATTAGCATTTTTATTAGGGTTTGGCTTTATTTTCACTTCTCTTCTTTCCATTATGTGCAGCATGCTCCCTCTGAAAGGCAGATTAGACTTTCAATCACTCTGATTGCAGTCAATTAAAATCTACATTAAAAAACACACACACAGGCTTTGGGAAAATTACCTAGGTTTGGGGATGTGGGGTTCCTGCTGGGGTGCCTGGCCAGCCTAGGTGAGGGGCTGAGGGCCATTTTCAGGCTGGCCACATTCACTTCAGGGAGGGGGTCCCTGCTGGGGTGCCTGGCCAGCCTAAGTTAGGGGCTGAGGGCCGTTTGCAGCGAGGCTGGCTGGAAGCAGGTATCTAGGATTTATTTATGTTCTATAATAGAAACTTTGTTGCTTTTACTGGAGTCCAGGTCTGGTTGCCCAAGACAACCCAGACTCCCAGCACTTCCTTGAACCCAAGCTGGCTGTAAGCAGGTATCTGGGGTTTATTTATCTTCTATAATTGAAACTTTGTTGCCTTGAGCAGAGGCCACAGCCAGCCAATGCAGCCAAGAACCTTAGCTTCCTCCATCACCAGAGTGTGATGGCCCATATTAGCCCCCATTGCCAGCCAGGCTGAAGGACCCCACTGTGCACAAGTTTGTGCACTGGGCCTCTAGTTGATATATATATGAAGTTATTGCCATTTTGTTCATTATTTTATGGTTGCTTGTAATTTCTTTGTTTATTTTCTGCTTTCTTCCTTTGTGTTTTAATGATTTTCTTTCTCTTTTGTATATTTATCATAGGTTTGTGCTTTGTGGTTAACATGAAATTTACACAAAACTAATTATATTCATTTTAAGAAATTTACAAGTTAACTTTGAACTCATAATAAATATCTAAATACTTTTAATCTCTTATTTTATATTTTGATATCCAAATACTTTTAATCTCTCATTTTATATTTACATTTTTACTTTAACCTAGCAACAATGATTGCACATATAGTTATTTTTAATGTTTTTAATTTATATACTAGGTATAAGTAATTTATGAGCCACCATAGCAACATTAGAGTATTCTGAATTTAACTACATATAGGCTTTTAAAACATTTTTAATTGTTGAAAGTATATCCCCGTTTTTCCCCACATTGACCTTTTCTAGCCCATGCCCTCATCCCAGGCCTTCATCA
>PVJC01050706.1:0-11729 GCA_004026665.1 Murina feae | reverse complement strand
CCTCTTCCTCGTATGCGGGGCACAGAAAAGGAAGCTCTGCCCCATGCAGCAAGGAACATGTTTTGAATTTTGGGGGAAAGGTGAATAAACAAAATTCTCCCCCCCCAGGACCTTAAGGGAAAGGAGTACCCAGAAGAGTCAATGCTTTGACTCATGTACATAAAACCAAGGGGGGAATGTAAGGGCGGAAGGGCGGTGCAAGCGCGAAGATCTGCCAATAGAGATGCAGAGGAAATGCCTGGCTAAAGACCTTCCCTTGACCAATCAACAGGGGCCACACGCGTTACCTCACCCACTACTTCCGGCCCTATAAATCCTTTGGTTTTGCCTGAAACCGGCACTCCCTCCCCCGTCGCGCCATTGTGCGGTGGGCAAGTGGGGAGTCCAAGTTAACTTGTATAATAAAGCTCTCATGTTCTTGCAGCGGTTTTGGGGCTCACTCGTAGTCTTTGGGGGCCACGACTTCTGGGTACAACAGTACCTTATAGAGATACTGGGAAAACAAGTCAGGTATCAAGCAAAAGAAGATAATATTTTCAAACTGGGTAGAGAGTTCCCAGGTAGCTTTAATTGTCTATGGTCATTGTTATAATTTTACTTACCTGGCAGCACTCTTAGACATCTGCTTCTCATGGTGCAGATGCAAGTCCAGCCACTAAGGATGTCCGATCTCGGTCTGTGTGTGTTAAAAAATACACTGTCTCTTTGAAGTATATATTGTGTCCTAGAGGAAGTGACTTAAGAAACTGTTGATCTGGATTCTTTCTTTCCCATAATCTGCCCAATAATTAACTTCTCAGGGACTCCAGTTCTTCTTTTTAAAGATTTACATGGTATTTTAGGTCTGTACAGGAAGCCTCTCTGAGGGTGATTTTTAAATGTTTTTACATAGGAAAATGTGATACTGTGCATTCAAAGACCTCCCCAAATGAAGAATCACTCTACTGGTCTTTTTGCTCCTATAGGACTTTAGGTCAAAACGGACAGAATTATCTATTTATTATCTATTACTAGATGTTTTATTGAGGTATAATTGACCTACATTGAATACTTCCAGATGTACAACATCATCTATCTAATAAAAGGGTAATATGCAAATTAGTTGGGATAAATCTTGAAAATTCACATAAAATCCCTGTGACACCCTATAATATAGCTCTGACCAGGGTATTACAGAAATATATTGGAAATGTCTTCTTTAGAGAAATGTCAATTCAAGTCCTTTGCCAATTTTTAAATTGGATTGTTTGGGTTTTTCGGGTATTGGGCTTTGTAAGTTCTTTATAAATTTTGCATAGTAACCCCTCATTATATGTATCAGTTCTCCCATTTAATAGATTGTCTTTTCATTTTGTTTTCCTTACTGTGCAAAAACCTTTTAGTTTGGTATAGTCACATTTGTTTATTTTTTCTTTTGTTTCCTTTCCCTGCAGATATCTATACAAAATATCTTAAGGAAAAAGAAAATATTATAAGGAAGGCTCACCAAATAACTGTTACCTGAAGCAAAGGAAAGTTGTGCATTATTTACTGTGAATCAGAAGATGTAGGAAAGCACTGCCTTTATAGGCAAGAAATAAAAGCAGAGATGTAAGACTTCATGAAGAGAGGTGTTATGAAGTTGTGTATAAGAAAAGCTCAGTTAATAAATGAAGAAAAAAAAACCCCTACAAGTAATGAAGGTAAAAATTAAGGAGGTATTAAAAATGGACCCTGATGCCATAGTCAGTTTGGCTCAGTGGATAAAGCATCGGCCTGTGGACTGAAGGGTCCCAGGTTTGATTCCGGTCAAGGGCATATGCCCGGGTTGTGAGCTTGATCTGCAGTGGCAGATGTGCAGGAAGCAGCCAATCAATAATTCTCTCTCATCATTGATATTTCTATCTCTTTCTCCCTCTCCTTTCCTCTGTGAAATCAATAAAATGTATTTTTTTTTAAAAAAGAATGAACCCTGATAGAAACACAGTTTAAGGAACATAAAGGATGAGAATGGAAAAAATTAGTAAAATTAACATTAAAAAGAGATAAAAATAAGAATCAGAGGAAAAAAATATGGGAATTAGACAAAGAGGAACCACCATATGCATAATTGGAGTCTTCAGTGAAGAAAACCAATTATTTTTAAATACCTAATTTTTATGAATGTAATTGCTGGTATTTTTGAGAAGGCTAATAAGGGTTAGTTCAAATTTAACCATGATATTTTGGGGGGCTACCAATTGGAATTCATGCCAGTAAGCTCAGTTTGCATTCTTAATGACCTATAATTAGGTCATTGCCTTCTTCCCAGAAACGGATCTTGCATAACCTGTTACAGAGGCCATAAGCGCTGCCCAGAGGGAGGGGGTTGGTGTTGGTGGTGGTGCCGGGACCATCAGATGTGGCCTGACACCTGGGGGCCTTCCTGCAAGCCCACAAGGGAGCGAAACCATATTTGCAAGACAAAGACCTTAGAAGCTTATAAAAAGCAAAGCCTTATTTGTTACTCACTCTGATTTGGAAAATCTTTCCCAGGGTCCACTAGGTCTAGTGTTAATAAAAGGGCTCCTCCCTTTCTCCATGAAGCGTGCTTGGCATTTCTTTGCTCTTCTATAACATTTTATGTTATAATTATGTAAATAATATAGTGTACTTGCCATTGATATTTGTTTTGCTTCTAATTTTTTTTTAAATACATTTTATTGATTTTAAAGAGAGGAAGGGAGAGGAATAGAGTTAGAAACATTGATGAGAGAGAAACATGGATTAGCTGCCCCCTGCATGCTCTCCATTGAGGATAGAGCCCACAACCAAGTGATACCAAATTTTTGGACTGGAACCCGGATTCTTTGTCTGCTGGAATCGAAGAATGAATCCACGGACAGAAAGTGGTGTAGCAAAGATGGAGATTTATTGAAGAACAAGTATAGACTCCCAGGTGGGGAGAGGGAAGAGTCCCACAAAATGGACTTCCAAGTAGGGAGGGGAAAATGGTCCCGCTGAGCTGAGTTCCTTTCCCTATGGCTTATAAAGGCTGAAGATCTTTGTGCCTTGATATCCCTTCTGATTGGTCAATATTCCCCTTGGAATTGGTTACTATAGTCACTCCTGGGCTCAAAGGTCAAACCTCACATAAGACCTGTAAGGGTCTCCCCCTCCTTCCTTATTTTTCTATTCCCTTTAGGCTTTCTTCTTTTCCATCTGAATGAAGGGCTTCCTTCTCTTTATTTTGTAAATATAGACCTTTCTCCCTTGTCTCATGGAAATATACCTGTTGCTGCTTCCTTGTCTTATGGAAATGTACCTTCTCCCTGTCTGAAGCCCTGAGCTTTTTCCATGGATCCCAATTCTAAAAGATCCCTAAGCTTGCCTATGTTCCCCCCAAATTCTTGCTTCACTAGGTACCTGCCCTTGACCAGAATTGAACCTGGGATCCTTCAGTCCATGGGCTGACGCTCTGTCACTGAGCCAAACTGGCCAGGGCTTGCTTCTTATTTTTTTTTTTTTAAATTTAAGCTTTATTTTATTATATAAGTAATATTGTAAATAAGACCCTGAGTTGTGAGTGTGGTCACATGGCTCCAATGTGGCAGTCTCTAGGAAGAGGGAGGAATTAGATGGTGGACATGTGGAGCAGGAGCCTGGGGCAGACCCAGGTATTTACCTGCACCTGCAGGAGCTTAGAGTCAATGGCCCATTGGGTAAGGCCCTACTCAGCCCTCTCAGAACAACCTCTAGACCAATGAGCAGGTTAGAGACTGCACAATGATGCTCTGAGTGGGACAGGGTCTCCAGGTCTCGGGGGGGGGGGGGGTCTTAAGCAGCTCATCCACCTCCTTCATGAGGTCCTGGGGGAATGGGGATACAAAGCCAGTGCACTATAGACCAAAGGGCCTGCCTGAAGACTCTGATTATTTAGCCCCAGAGAACAGACCATAGAAATTATCCATTTGAAGAATAACAGTGGTGCTGAATTAGATTCCTCAGATGCTTAGATATCAGCCACACAGAGGTGAATCTGGGTTAGGAATTCCAAAAATATCATAAACCCAAATTCTGAAATCAGCAATAGGGAAAGAATCATAAGTTAGTGCACCTGGGTGGTTTAAAAAAATAGATGTTAGAGAGGGGAAGGTGGAAGAGGGAGAGAGAGAGAGGGAGAGGGAGAGAGAGAGAGAGAAAGAGAGAGAGAGAGAGAGAGAGAGAGAGAGAGAGAGAGAGAGAGAGAGATACACCTGACCCAGAGATCGAACCTTTAACCTAGTAACCTAGGTATGTACCCTAACCAGGAAGGAAACCTGGGAACTTCTGGTGCACTGGATGATGCTCCAACCAACTGAGCCACACTGGCCAGAGCACCTGGGTGTTTTTGAAAATGCTTCTAGATACCTGAGTGCCCAACCTTCTCTTCATCATGAGTGAGAGGCCACTTGCAATATCTGCTACATGAGAGTTTGGCTGCATTCCCACCAAATGACCCAGTCTCAGTGGGATTTCCATATCTTGCCACTTTCTTGATTCTGACTTACCTGGATGGAGTTCTCAGCCAAGGTTGGTTTGAAGTCTTGAGATCACTGCTGGACTTTGTCACAGAACCGGGAGAGGCTCTAGGAGAGGGAACATGGGCATGGGTTAGAGATAATGAAGGGGAAGCTTGAGGAGAGGATGGAGACACAAGATGGTGTTGGCAAGGATCTCTCTGCTTCCTGGTCTTCTGCTGAGTCTTTACTCACTTGACTTTTGATTCCAGAAGGTGGTGTCCATGAGGAGAAGGACACTTCTGCAAGGAAAAAAAGCAGGAGCAACATTGGTGTGTGTTTGTGTCATCTTGTGAGTGTGTGTGTGTGCGTGCATGTGTGTATTTGTCTTTTGTGAATCTGCACATGTGTATACACATGTGCCAATGCGGTTTGAATACATACATATGTGTGTATACATGTGTGCATATGTCTGCATGCATGTGTGTATGTCAGGACTGTTTAATTAAGCCGTTGAGGAATTAAAGAATGAGCCAAATGAAGTCAATCAGGCTTTATTGGGAACAAACGGACGGGTCCACAGGTCCCGGGAAAGGAGAGGGGCCGGTGGAGCCGCACCTGAACCAAACTGGGCTGGGTTTTTAAGGTCTGGGGCAGGCAAGGGAGGAGAGGGGTTGGGTAGGAGGGAGGGGTCTTTGGAATGTATGGAGCTTCCCCTGGGCGTTGAGGGCTCCCGGGGCTATGGATAAGCAAAGAGTTTCGGGATAATCCATTTTTCGGTCAGGGCTTAAGGTCAGGGCTCAATGTCAGGGACCTGGGGTGGGGAATGATCTATGACTCCCTTGGCCAGGTGAATGCTTGGACAGCTTGGACAAGGACCATATACATTCACAGACAATGGTGTTTAGACTATTCAGAGGGCTGGACCTGGTCACCCAGTCATGGCGACAGTAGCATCTATAGCTGCCCCTCACATTGATACAGGAGGTGGAATTGCTGCATTGGTGTTGTCCCAAGCTGTACTCATCCACATCTGCAGACATAAAAAAGAGGGTCAGTCCTCTATCCTAGTACTGCTAATGCCTCCTTCTCCTCGCCAACCCCAGCCTTACTATCTTCACCACCTTCCTCAAGCTCAGACGTCAAGAGGTCCATCACAGCTGAAATGGATACTGTGAGGTTTGCCACACAGGAAACTGAGTCAGAGAGTCAGGCAGATTGAAGGAGGGAAATTTATTCTGCACTTTTGGGCGAGATCCACAGGCCCTGGGGTCGTGCCGAGAGTGAGTAGGAGGTGTTTTTTATACAGCTGTTCAGTGAGGGGGGGGAAGCATGAGTTGTGGGTGTTCCCACTGCGGGGGTCTTCACGGTTTCCAGAAAGGAATCTATGTTGTCATCTGTCTAGTAGCTGACCTTGTGGAGGCATGTATCAGCTCCTGGACTGGAACCTCCTTTGACCTAACAGATACCATCTTGTGGTGGTACTTTCTATTCTCCAACCACCGCAGGGCAGGGGTTGGCAAACTATGGCCCCCAGGCCAAACCACCTGCTGCCTGTTTCTATACAGTCCATGAGCTAAGAATTATTTTTATATTTTTAAATGCTCAAAAATGTCAGAGAAAGAGCCATCTTTTGTGACACATGAAATTATATAAAATTCAACTTTTAGTATCAATAGATAAAGTTTTATTGGAATGCAGTTGGGCCTATTCATTTACATGTTGTCTATGGCTGCTTTCAAATGGCAGAGTTAAGTAGTTGTGACGGGAACCTTCTGGTCCCCAAAGCCTAAAGTATTTACTATCTGATCCTTCACAGAAAGAGTTTTCTGATCTCTATATTCAACAATATAGAGATTGTCCCAGATCCCTAAACTGGTTGACAATGCACGGGTATTAATGGACTCCTCTTAAGGAGTCCAAGGTCACTGTCCCAGGTTCTTTTTGCGAAGAGCAGGGGTTTTATATTGGACCAGAGCAAAGATACAATACATGCAAAGCAGTTAATGAGATGCTTGAATCACACAGGGTTTATTTACCTAAGTCCTAGCGGCTTCTAGGGCACAGGCAGGCCACCCGGCGATCCTCACGACAAGACACACAGCAGCACAGCAGGCTGGTCCACGAGATGAGCTGAGGTGCACACGGTCTGGAGGTTCAGTGTCAGCACTCCCGGCCGCTGGCTCGGCTCGGGTTTCACTCGGACAGAGTCTCGGTCTCTGGCGTCTCAGGAAGGGAGATGAGAGAGTCCACCGTGGAGGAGCGGTTGACTGCTCTGAGGCACCTGCTCAAAGGCTCTCCTTTTAAGCGCAATTCAGCAGGTTTCTTCAGTGTCTTATCGGGGATGCCTGATGTGGCTTCTGCCCTTCTATCTATCGCACACATTTGGGGCGTATTGGGGTACAGCAGGGTGTAACAGGGTGTAGCCCTTCTTACTCTAACATTTCTAGTTTTTAGTAAAGTAGTTCACACATCCTAAAACTCAAAAAGTCTTTTCATTGCAAACTCTATCTAATACATTTCATACACCTAACTAACACACTCTTTAATAATTACTATAATCACACTCTATACCTAACTAACACACTCTTAACCAAACTCTATCTAATACATTTCATACACCTAACTAACACACTCTTTAATAATTACTATAATCACACTCTATACCTAACTAACACACTCTTAACCAAACTCTCTCTGATACATTTCATACACCTAACTAACACACTCTTCAATAATTACTATAATCACACTCTATCTAATACATTTCATATACCTAACTAACACACTCTTAACCAAACTCTAATACATTTCATACACCTAACTAACACACTCTTCAATAATTACTATAATCACACTCTATCTAATACATTTCATATGCCTAACTAACACACTCTTAACCAAACTCTCTCTGATACATTTCATACACCTAACTAACACATTCTTTGATAATTACTGTAACAGAGATCAACAAGGTGGGCAAGACCAGAACTATTTATGTGTGCACATGTGTGTGTTACATCTTAGGCCAGAACTGCTTGGTGGATGGTGAGTATGGTAGGCAAAATAATGGCCTCTTCAAAGGTGTTCTCATGTCCAAGTTCTAATTTCTGGAACATATGAATATGTCCCCTTTCATTCAAAAGAATTTTTGAACTTTGTGGTTAAGGATATTGAAATGGGAGATTACGTTGGATGACCTGGGCGCACCTGGTATAATCACAAGGGTCCTTATAAGAGGGAGGGAGGGAATAGGTCAGAGTTGAGACGAGATGAGAAAGATATGCTGTTGGCTTTGAAGAGGAAGAAAGAAGCCTAGAGCCATGGAATGCAGGTAACCTCTAGAAACTAGAAAGACAAGGAAATAGGTTTTTCCCATGGGCCACTAGAAGAAGCCATTTAAAACTTCTGACCTCCCAAACTGTGAGAGAACATGTTTATTTTATTTTCAGCCACTAAGTTGTGGTGATTTGTTCTATCAGCAATAGACAACCAATACAATGGTCCATCCAGGAATCTGGAAATTACTTCCAACCAAGTGGTGTTGGTATCAGTTCTTGGTGTTGTGTAAGAGTCTGATGGGTAACCTGGCACATGATTATCTGACTCACAAAGCCCCCAACTCCACTGGCTCATGGTTTCCCTCAGCCTTCTATGACTCTAGCCACAGCTCTACCCTGCAGGGCAGCCCCAGTATTGCCCACAATGCAGGGGGTAGGTTGTAGGCCTGCTCTAAATTCCATACCCACAGGGAACTTATTTTAGCCTCAGGATATCTTGGGCATTTCTGCTTTCTCTCCACTCAGGGGAAGGTTATTCTTCTCAGAGAAATGAGGAAATTATGTGATTGTGGTCATAGTGTTGAGTAAGTGTGGGTGTATTTAAATTTATTTGGCTACAAATTTAACTTCCTCTCTTTTCCAATGAGGAGAGAAATGTGATCCTCTTTTGCTAACTTAGAGACCAGTAGAGTGGGACTTGGATAATATTTACTGTGGCTTTTTCTGTCTGTAACTTAGTGAAGTGAGAGGAGTCCCTTCAGAGATGATTAGAGGTTTCTCTCCTCTAGGGATGGTGAATAGCTTATCAACAGCATGCTGCTTTCAATAAGACTGATATTTATATATAGAGGAGGCAGCATAGAATTATACACTTGAAACCTATATCTCATTAATCAATGTCTTCCCAATAAATTTAAATAAATAGATAAATCTTAAAGAAGTGAATTCTGCATTTCAAAGCAAACATATTGTTAACACACTTCTTAATGTTGAAATATTTAATATTTTACCTTTCTCTTTGTAAATACTAAATACCCCTGTCTTTAAGTTATTTCAAATACTTTAAAACAGTATTCAAAAAACTATATAAATGATAAAAATGGATAGTACAAAATGATTAATGCATTGAAAGGTCATTAAATAATCTAAATCAATTAATCCTTTCTTAAAAGTTTACTGTATGGTACTTATTCATCAATAAACAAATGAAATCTTCCTATTTGCAATGACATGATTGGGCCTGGAACATATTATGTTAAGTGAAATGTCAGACAGAAAAAGACAAATACTGTATGATCTCACTTATATGTGGAATCTAAAAAGACAAAACAAATAAACAAAACAAAACAGAATCATACTCATAGATACAGAGAACAATCTGATGGTTGCCCAGGAAGAATAAGTAGTACAAAGTTCCAGCTATAAAGTAAATAAGTCATGGGGATACAGTGTACAGTACAGGAAATATAATCAATAATCCTATCTAATAAAAGAGTAATATGCAAATTGACCATCACAAGATGGCTGCCTCCATGTGGTCAAAGATGGCTGCCTCCATGTGGTCAAAGATGGCTGCCACAAGATGGGCAGCAAGGGAGGACAGTTGGGAGGGACCCAGGCCTGTAGGGGAGGGCAGTTGGGAGGGACCCAGGCCTGCAGGGAGGGCAGTTGGGAGGGGACCATCCTGGCAGGGAGTGGGCAGTTAGGGGAAATCAGGCTGGCACAGGAGCAGTTA
Organism: Murina feae; assembly: GCA_004026665.1. Lineage (NCBI taxonomy): Eukaryota > Metazoa > Chordata > Mammalia > Chiroptera > Vespertilionidae > Murina > Murina feae. Next base: position 2,256 of record PVJC01050706.1, on the reverse strand, counting down.
GGCATTGATCAGGCTGGCAGGGGAGTGGTTAGGGGCAATCAGCAGGTGAGAGGTCAGGAGCCAGCAGTCCTGGATTGTGAAAGGGATCCCAGATTGGAAAGGGTGCAGGTTGGGCTGAGGGACATCACCCCCACCCCCCACTCCCACCCTGTGCATGAATTTTGTGCACTGGGACTTTAGTCCTATATAATAAAAGGGTAATATGCAAATTGACCTTAACAGCAGAATGACCAGGAATGACCAGTTGCTATGACGCACACTGATCACCAGGGTGCAGACACTCAATGCAGGAGCTGTCCCCTGGTGGTCAGTGTGCTCCCATTGGGGGAGTTCCACTCAGCCACAAGCTGGGCTGACAGCTGCAAGCACAGTGGCAGTGGTGGGAGCCTCTCCTGTCTCCTCTGCAGAGCTAAGGATGTCTGACTACCAGCTTAGGCCCGATCCCCCGGGGAGTGGGCCTAAGCTGGCAGATGGACATCTCTTGAGAGGTCCCAGACTGCAATAGGGCACATGCAGAGCTGAGGGACCCCCCCCCCCCACCCGAGTGCACAATTTTCATGCACTGGGCCTCTAGTATCAACTTTGCATGGTAACAGATGGTTACTAGACTTGGGTGGTAATCACACTGTAAGGTATATAAATGTAGAATCACTATGTTGTACACCTGAAACTAATGTAATATTCTATGTCAATTATGTTTTAATTAAAAGTATATGTATTCTATTCTATAAGATAAACAGCTTAATATTCAGTCTTTTAAAAAAATAATCTCTTTAAGAGTAGATATAATCATTCCTGACTTATATATAAGGAAACCAAGACCAGAGATTTCAAAAAACTTGGCCAAAATCAAGGCCAAGTGTCAGGGCCAAGGTATGACCACAGCTCTGATTACTGTAACAACAGAGCTCTTTCAAGTTATCCATTTATGCATATTTCTAAAATGCCTTCCAAGTACCTAGCACTGGAGTACAGTGGTGAGAAACACATTGTCTACCCATGAAGTGGATGGTTTATGCACAGTGACTGTTCCTTTTCATTCTTCAATTTATGTGGCACTTGTCTACAGGTCTGTCTGCCCACTGACGAAAAGGCCCCCTGAGACAGGAGCAATCCTTCACAGTTCTATTTACAGTCCCTAGGATACAGCTCAGAGCAATGGTAGAAAATCAAATTATACCTCTGATGAAATTATTGTCTTAATACTACTAAAAGGGATTTGAAGAGTTTTAAGATCAAACCATATTTATAAAGAAATTCTTGAGATGACTAAAAAGGAAGATTAGAGAGAAGAAAGGCTATTGGCATACTGTAGGAACCATTCTGCAGCATTTAAAAATAATTTAAAACAGAACTTGGAAAGCATCCCAATTTAGTTTATCAAGAGCTTTCTCATTTAGGTCTATTCATAATCACCCAAGACTGGAAGCAACCCAAATGTCCTTCAATGGGTGGATGGCTAAACAAAGTGTGATATGGCCATACAATGGAATATTGCTTAGCAATAAGAAGAAATGAACTATTGGTACAGAAACAACATGGATGAATCTAAACACCATTACACTGAATGGGAGCAATTTGACTCAAACACATTGTATTATTCTGTTATATGATTTCTCAAAAGACAATACTATAGGCAAAAGAAAACAAGTTAAGGATTGTCAGGGTGTAGAGTAGGGGTGACTATAAAGGAGCAAGATGAGGGAGTATTTTGAGATAATGGAACTAATTGTTCTGGACCCTGATGGTGGTGGTATCTCAAGTTTGGATCTTTTATTTATGGCCACTTTTATTTCATCTACTAGGGGCCCGGTGCACAAAAATTTGTGCACTCGGGGTGGAGGGAGTCCCTCAGCCCGGCCTGTGCCCTCTCACAGTCTGGGACCCCTCAGTGGATGTCCTATGATGGCCCCAGCCTGCCAGGCGCCTTTTGTGTGTGTGTGTGTGTGTGTGTGTGTGTGTGTGTGACCACTGGGGACCTGCCCCCAGCCACATCTGAGGCTCGGAGCAGTCCTCCTGTGTGTGTCTACCTGCTGGGGACCTGCCACCAGGCACACCGTCAAGGCTTGGAGCAGGCACCCCCTTTATGTTGATCTCTCAGACTCTTGCCCTCCCTTGCATGTTGTTCTCTTTTTTGAGCTGTGACCAGGGCTGGGTGCTGCCTGCCTCCCAAGCTTGCCTACTGCCCATCTTCCTCCAGCCACCAGAAAGCAGGGAAAAGCCTGCCTCGTGGTCAGGCCAGCCTTTTCCTGCTAG
>PVJC01050705.1:0-11493 GCA_004026665.1 Murina feae | reverse complement strand
GAGAAATGTCACAAATGAAATCATCAATTATATTAGAAGCACAGAAATCCAAATGAAGAGTCAAAATCAATAAAATGAAACTTACTAGGAATCCAGTTGCCCAAGAACTGAGTACAAGCTGATGACAAACTCTGCTGCTCATGATGGACGTATAGTGCAAAGGTTTGCAGATGGCAACATAGCGGTCATAGGACATAGCTGTCAAAAGGAAAAATTCTGTAGCACCCAAGAATATGTAAAAAAATAACTGGGTCATACAACCATTATAGGAAATGGTCTTGTTCCTGGTTACAATGGCGATTAGGAATCTGGGGATGCAAGCACTTGTGAATGCCATTTCCAGAAAAGAGAAATTTCGGAGGAAGAAATACATTGGGGTCATGAGACGGGAATCCAGTAGACAGAGAGCAATGATGGTTAAGTTTCCTAACATGCTCAACATGTAATTCAGAAATAAAAAGAAAAAAATTACAATCTGTAACTGAGAATTATCTGTCAGTCCCAGAAGGATAAACTCTATCTGCATTGTATGATTCTCCATTTCTCTTCTGAGATTGCAAATTCTAGAAATAAAACATACGAAAATAAGAAACTACATGAGTAGCTTTATAACCAGGGAATACTGTATAAAAGGATTCATAGTCACAAACAGACCCATTTATAAGGAAATGCCCCGTGATTTTGAAAATATGATCCAGAACTGTGCAATAGAATCTATTTTAAAAACCACCACTGAAGTCAACTCAGTTTTGGAAATTGATCAGCAAAACCCAAAATAGTTGTGAGTATTTAATCCTTACTAAAAAAACTTCTAGTCGTTTTTAACTAATTTCAAATGTTTCCATTTGAGAAATAAGTTAGATAAAACATTCGTTTGAGATTCAAATATAATCCATTCATTTTTAATTATTAACTTCATCAAAATAAAATTATACCAGTATATAACAAATTAAGATCTATAGTTAAATTCTTAAAAATTTTGACTTCATATTTAAGTGATATTTGCTTAGTGCCTCTTGCAACTTCTCTATGAACTACAGATGAATACATTAGAAATTACAAAAAAATGACATAAGAAAAAATAAATACTAGCTGGATCTAAGAAAAATTAAAACAATATAAAGCAGATATGGCCACATTTATAAAAAATAATAACAATCTATTCAGGATTTCAAAATTTTGCACATGTAACTTAGACCATAAAAATAAAAGAGAAAATACTGAAAATGTATTGCATTTCTTCACAATCTCCACCCATTTAGAATATCTAGAATATAAACCTTCTTTCTAGGCAAGCTCTCTGACAGTGAAAAATCAGTTTTCTTGTCACAATGCCTGTGTCCTCATGTCCCCAGCAATCACTCTTATAATTAATCAGAGACTATTAATCCAAGGAAGTATTGGCCAAAGGAAAGTGTGTGATGATTTGAATGGGACAATTTTATGTTTTTAATTAGAGGTTTTTAGAATCTTGGATGGCAAATAATTAAAATAGAGTGAATAATGCTCCCGAAGCATAGCAATGTTGGGAGCCTGTTTGGAATTAGAAAGTATTTAAAATTGTGCTAATTCACACAAAATCCAGCTATGTATATGACAAATGAAAACATTCATGACTAATGAAACAAACAAAAATTCACTATTAAGGTTAAAAGTTTGGATAAACCTTTTATTGTTTAAAAATGAAATTTTTAAATTAAGTACACACACACAAAATAAAACATATGAAACATTATGAGATTTATTCTGGAGATGCAACCAATAAACATGATATATCACATAAACAAAATGAAGGACAAAAATCATTTGATCATATCAATAAATGCAGACAACATATTCCACAAAATACAGCACCCATTTTTTGTAAAAACTTCCAGCAAGGTAGGAGTTAGGGGAACATAACCTCAATGGAAGAAAGGCCATATATGAAAAACCTAAAGCCAACATCATTCCCATGGGAAAAAAACCTAAGTTTTTCACTTTAGAACAAGATAGGGCTGTCTGCTTTCACTACTCTTGTTCAGCATAGTACTAGAAGTCCAAGCCACAATGACCAGACAAGAAGAAAAAAATAAAAGGCATCCAAATTGAAAAGGAAAGAGTAAAACTGTCATAATATTGTACATAGAAAATACTAAAGACTCCATAAAAAAACTATTAGATTTGATAAATAAGTCCAGTAAAGAAGCAGGATACAAAATCAAAACCAAGATATCTAAGGTATTTTTATGCACCGATAATGAACTCTCAAAAAGAGAAACAAGAACAACACCATTAATCAATGCAATAACAAACAAAAATAAGAAACTAGAGATAACCTTAACTGAGAATGTAAAAGACCTGTACTTGGAAAACTATAGGACATTGAAAAAAAATAGAGGAAGATGCAAATGAGTGGAAGAATATATGTGTTCATGGATTAAAAGAATTAACATCATTAAAATGTCCATATTACACAAAGAAATCTATAGATTTAATGCAATTCCCATTAAAATACCACTGGCATATTTTACAGATCTAAAACAGATATTTCAAAACTTTATATAACCAAAAAAGATACCAAATAGCCTTAGCAATTTTGAGAAACAACAAAGTTGTAGTGATCACAATACCAGATACCAAACTACACTACAAAGCCATTGTAATCAAAACAGCCAGATACTGGCAAAAGAAGAAACATATAGATCAATGGAACAGAACAGAGAACCCAGAAATCAACCCATACCATGGTCTATTAATATTTGACAAAGGAGGCAAGAACATGCAATGGAAGGCAGACAGTCTCTTCAATAAATGGTGTGGGAAAAATTCAACGGGTGCATTGAAAAAGAAAAGAAAAGGAAGAAATGAGAGAGAGAGAGAGAGAGAGAGAGAGAGAGAGAGAGAGAGAGAGAAAGAGAGAGAGAGAGAGAGAAGAGAAGGAAAAAAATTAAACCACCAATTTACACCATACACAAGAACAAACTCAAAGTGGATAATATATGTAAATGTAAGTCAGAAAACCATAAAAACCCTAGAAAAAAACTTAGGCAATAAAATCTCAGACATCCCACATACCAGAATTTTTGTGGAAACATCTGGGCATGAGAAACAATTGAAAAATAAACAAATGGGACTACATCAAAAAGCTTTTGTACAGCAAAAGAAACCATCCTCAAAATGCAAAGGAAACCCACTGTATGAGAGAACATATTCATCACTGATACATCTGATAAGCGGTTAGTTTCCAAAATATATATAATTTCCAAAACCATATTAATTTCCAACTCAAAAAAGGATGACAGTACAATTAAAAATGGGCAAAGTACCAGATGAATATGTATTTTTTAAAAAGAACATACAAATTACCAGTAGACATATGAAAAAAATGCTCAATGTCACTAGTAATCAGAGAGAAGCAAATTAAAACAACAATGAGGTATCATCTCACACCTGCCAGAACGACTACCATCCATAAATCAAAAAACAAGTTCTGAACAGGATGTGGGGAAAAGAGAATCCTATTACACTGTGGGTGGGAATGCAGACTGGTGAAGCCACTGTGAAAAACAGCATAGAATTTCCTCAAAAAATTAAAAATGGAACTGCTGTTTCACCGAGCTTTCCACTTTTGGGAATATAGCATAAGAATCCTGAAACACAAATCAGAAAGGACTATGTGGGTGGACATTAGTAATTAACTAAATTCTACCAACCATATGTTCATAACAGCAAAATTTATAATAGCTAAGATCTGAAAACAGCCCAAATGCCCATCAGTAGATGAGTGGATAAAAAAGATGTGGTGCATTAACACACTGAAATAATATCTAATCTAATAAAAGAGAAACATGCAAATTGACCACACCTCTGCTCTGCCCCAAACCACACCCAACAGAACAATCAGAGTGACTGTATGCAAATTAAACCAACCAAGATGGCAGCTGGCAGCCACAGAGCTGGAGCAAGCAGGATGCTTGCTTGCCCTGGCAATGGAGGAAGCCAAGCTTCCCGCCTGCCCTGGCTGGTTGTGACCTCCTCTCAAGGCAACAAATTTTCAATTATAGGAGATAAATAAATCCCAAATACCTGCTTCCAGCCAGCCTTTCTGGGACTTTGGGTCACTGAGGACCATGGCCAACCTGCAAACAACCATCAGCCCTTCACCCAGGATAGCCACACCCTCATGGGCCAGCCTGCAAACAGCCATCAGCCACCCACCCAGGCTAGCCAGGCACCCCTAGCAAGACCCCCATCCCCGAAGGGGTATGGCCAGCCTGAAAACAGCCATCAGCCCCTCTCCCAGGCTTGCCAGGCACCCCAGCAGGGCACCTCACCCTAATCTGGGACACCCTTCAGGGCAAACCAGCTGGCCCCCACCCATGCACCACCCCTCTATCCTATATAAAAAAAGGGCAATATGCAAATTGACCATAACAGCAGAACCACTAGGAATGAATAGTCACTATGACACACACCATCAGGAGGCATACACTCAATGAGGAGCTTCCCCCTGGTGGTCAGTGCACTCCCACAGGGGGAACTCTGCTCAGCCACATGCCAGGCTGATGGCTTCCAATACAGCAGTGGTAGTGAGAGCCTCTCCTGCCTCCTCAGTAGCTCTAAGGATGTCCGACTGCAGCTTAGGGGTGTTCCCTGCTGGCAAGTGGACATCCTCTGGGGAACGGCCTAAGCCAGCGGTGGACATCCCCTGGGAGGTCCCATACTGCAAGAGGACACAGGCCAGGCTAAGGGACCCCCGAGTGCATCAATTTTTGTGCACCAGGTCTCTAGTCTATAATAATTAACGTGTAATACGCTAATTAGAATGAAGAGTCCAACAGTCTTCTGGACATAATTCTGGATGCCCTTCAGGATGAAGGCGTGGTAGCGGGGGCCAAGGCAGAGGTGGTTATGGATGATGAGGCAGGCAAGCGAGCAGTTAGGAGCCAGCAGTCCAAGATTGCAAAAGGGTGCAGGCCAGGCTGAGAGGACACGCCCTCTACATGCACAAATTTCATGCACCAGGCCTCTAGTCTCTCTCTCTCTATATATATATATACCAATATAAAAGCCTAATATAAAAAGTGTGCCCTAGGGAGTTTGACTGACCAGGAGTTCAATCTCTCACTATGATATGCGCTGACCACCACAGTGCAGCCTGGAATGAAGGAAAGCCCAGCCAGCAGCCAGCAACAAGAAAAGGGAGGCCCCAGGCAGCAGCCGACAGCTCCTAGGGACCCTACCCGAGCATGAATTTCACTCATTGGGTTCTGGTAAAGCTATAAAAAAGGATATCTTACCCTTTGAGATAGCATACAGGAACCTAGAAAGTATTATGCTAATCAAAGTAATTCAGTCAGAGAATGACCAGTCTTCCATGATCTCACTCATGTGTGGAATCTAATGAATGAAATAAAATGATGAGCAAAATAGATACAGAGATGTAGAAGCATGGAACAGACTGAGGAATCCAGAGGAAGGGGGGTTGGGAGTGTGTATGGGAGGGGGGACATGAAGAGATTAACCTAAGAACTTACAGACATATATGCATAGCCCATGGACAAAATCAATAGTGTAGTGAAGGACGCAGGTGGGGTGGGAGCAAAGGGGAAAAATGGGAGACATCTGTAATACATCAATAAAAATAAAAATAGAAAACTAGAAATAGTGCTAAATGACTAAGTTAAGAGTTTTAGAATAAAAGAGAGATATTTTTGCAAATTTTACTTTATCACTTATTACTCGTTATATGGTTCTGAGAAAATTAATTTCCTTGTTTTAAAATTTCACCTGCAAAAAATAAATAAAAGAGTTTTGCCCTAAATTATAAGGATTAAGTGAGATATGCATAGAGTACATTAATGATTACTAACTGCTTAATAATAAGTGAAGAGATCAGTACACATAAAAACCATAAATGTGTAGTAATATTGTAGAGGATGTCACTTCATACTTTAACAACCTTAATTAAAGCAATTCTAATGTTTCTGAGAATAGAAGTACTATGTAGGAGGGCATTAATAATTAACTAATTTCTAGCAGATTTTTTTTCTTACTGGAATCAGAGCCACATAAGGGTGCTGATGAACCTTATTGTTCAATAAAATTCTAAAATTTCTAACCAATTAAACAAGATTAGAGAGAGAAATTATAAAATTCAGATAAACACTTGATTGGTAAATAAAGTAGACTTACTTTCTATTGATCTGATTGGGGCCTTAAAATATCCAATTAACAAATTGAAACTATTATAACAATAATATGGGTAGTTCAGTAATGTGAACAGACTAAATAAATTTCTAAGGACAAAGAAAATGTTTAGAATATAATGGAAAATTCACCTTTCTCAAAAAGCAATTCAATACCCATCTTAGACTTAAGCTATATGTCATGACATACTTTCAGAATAAAAAGTAGAAAACAGTCTAAATGCCTAAAAATAAACAATTCTTCAAATAATTTTATTCATTCAGATAATTACATTTTTAAATAAGGACATTGATGAATATGTATTCTTATTAAATATTCTAGACTTATTTTAGATGTAAAATTACAAAAATATTTATAGAAATTGACCCCATTTTATAATGTCTAATATGATCCATATAGATATGATTTATGCAAATACATAAAAATAAGAATAATACTTTCAGTAGGATAGTAAATCATAGTTCATTTATATTTTTAACAATAATTCATTCATTCTTAAATAACATCTTACCAAAAGACATTATCCAATAAAACATGTTTTTTCAACTTCTCTAATTTACAAAAACTGTTAATGAATTCAGAACACTGATTGCCAAATATTTTACAGCCATAGTTTCAACTAAAATAAATCCAGTGACACATTTAATTTCTTTCTGGAACTGAGAAAAATCTTTGTTGCCAATTTGCAAAATAGATAAACTATTTCCAAATAAACTTAGAACATAAGCACTGATAGAGGTCAACAATAAACATCATATAGCATAAAATGTTTTCATTTAAATAAAAATATTTAAATTGCATTCCTTCTTACTAATTAAATTCTGTCAATCAATACCTTTGCCTGTTTAGAAGTTTTTCTTCCCTTTATTATTAAGAACATAATATTTTTTCTTCTACATGATTTAGCCCATCACTTGAAACATGAATTCACAAACCCACATTATTTAGACTAACAGTTTTATTCCTTACGCAAACAATAGTTTTTCATTTTATATTTCTTCTCTTATTTTAATTTGCCAGTGTATTAACTGTGAGCTGTAGATGGAAATGGTAGATCTTAGAGAATCATAGAATCATAGAATTTCTCTGAATCTCTTCTTTTGGCCCTGCTCATTTTCAATATGTCCTCGCTCTAACTTCCACTCTTTCTGCTGAGCACATTGAGCATTCCTGAAGATGCAATGTTGGTATCAGAGTAATTTCAGTCCACAAAGCAGATATTTGTTTTGCAACCAGTGCAGACTTGGGAATCAATAATTATCAGTGATAAGTTGTCATTGCTCAAAGGGTGGATTAAAATTTGCACTTTCAGGCCTGGCCGGGTAGTTCTCTAGTTCTCCCTTTCTCTCTCTCTCTCTCTCTCTCTCTCTCTCTCTCTCTCTCTCTCTCTCTCTCTCTCTCTCTCTCTCTCTTCTCCCCACACACACTTTTTTCTCTGTCTCTGAAATCAATCAATAAAAAATATTTTAAAAAATTTAAATTAGTACTTCTAAAAAAAGTATCTTTTCTATTTTTAAAAATGTAGCAAAATATGTCAAGGCAATTCTCCAGCAAAAAAATAGCCTCCAACCTCATCTATTTAAATTGACTTGTAGGATCATTCAGTCTTTTTTTGCTATAGAGAGCAGTAAAACAATCACCATTCTCTCCACCATCCTACACTGCATTGTCTGGTTTAAACACTAATGTATTAGAAATGTAGATACAAGGGCATAAATCAAATACCCATGATCTTGCATTATGATTTATAAAATAGCAAATAAAAATAATTAATGTTTTATTCAAAAAGGAATAATAAAGTATCATCTTCAAATCACTGGTATTTATTTGTATGTAACTTACATGGTATTTGTAATTATCCTTAAATTTTTGAAAGAAACGTAACAGCACTATTTTACTTACCATTAGTATATGTTGGTTATCTTTTTCTTTTCCTCTAGATTACATGAGCAAGGATCAACTATAGTGAAAGGCAAACATACATATTGGAAAATAATATTTAACTTTGTAGGTAGGAAAATTAATGCAAAATAATTTCTCATGTTAATTCAAATCACAGACCTAAAGTGTGACTATTTTAATAATGCTATTATTCTTCACCATCATATATATCTGAACATATGGTAATATCTATACCTTGAATAAAAAAGATTTCTGATAACTTCTTCTTTTTTTATACCCAAATAATTTATAAGATGTGTGTTCAACTAATCCCACTTTGCTAATATTCATAAAAATTGTCATAGCTGAGATGATTAGCTTGAAACTTGGGAAATATTTTTAGGTTTCAAATTATTTAAAAGGAGTGGATGCTGCTCTATAAGAAATCTAAGGGGATAGTGTCTCTAAGGAGAAATAGGAAAGGTGAAAAAATATTCAGTAGAGCCTATGCCAGTTGGCCTTTGTTTTTATCATTAATTGTTAAAAGCTTATTGTTTTGAGAATGATGACATAAAATACCATTAGGGTTGTGACATTTTAAAATATTCATATTAAGACAATCATGCAGATACTGCAAACAGCAGACTATTTTGAAACATAAGAAATACCTATGGGCCAAGATACCAAGACAGTTAATTCTTTTTGAGGATTTGTTGGGGGAGGCGGGCAAGAGGGGTTGTCTGCCAATATGTAAATCTCTCACTGAGAGAACAGTATGTGAGTTCTAACACAAATATTACTTCTACCTATTTTTTAAAAAGCAATTGCATTCAATATTAAGAAAAAATAGAGCTCTGAATACTACTATGACTTAAGAAAGAATATTTTCTTCTGCAATTTGAGATTGTGCATCTAAACTCAACAACCATCTTGAACTATTGCTAACTATATAACACCTATCATGTATTAAACATTTACTATGCATGAAGTTTGATGCTAATTGTTGTACATACATTATTCAATCTATCATCATAGTAGATAAAACACACAATTATGAACTCTTTTGCTATTGAAAAAATTGAGAATTATGAAAATTATTTCACTTGCTCACACTCATGATAAAATGTATAAATTATGGAGACAAGATTGCAATCAGATCTTTAACAAGTGCAGTTTGTTAATCATTATATTATACAATCAATTAAGTAAAGAGGTGGTTAGATGACAGGTTAATGATTGACATACAGACAGATAAATAGAATAAGATCATGATGATAGATAGATACAAATAGGTTTTCAGCAATTTTCAACGTTTTTCATCTCATGGCACACATAAACTAATTCATAAAAATCTGTGGCACACCAAGAGGTATAATTTTTGCTGATCAGACAAAAAAACTTCACATAGTGTGGGCATCATTCATAGTACTAATGGAATAATTCTGATTTGATTTTGTGAAAATTTTAACATTGGGCAAATTAATAAACATATTAATGATGAGAACTAAGAATCTCACTGTAGAGAAAAAAAGGGGAAATCAAATATGAATGGGAGAAAAATTCAGTGTTAGATTAGAATTAGCTATGTAAACTAATGAATTTTTTTAAGAGCTACCATTTATTGTGCCAATACTATGTTAAATTATTTTTTTCTGAATTTTATTTAAGGTATTGGAGTCATCTACAATAATAAAAGCATAAAATGCTAATTAGACCAGACACCCGAACAACCTTCCAGACGTCATTTCAGACATCCTTCCGATGAAGCTACGTTGGCTGTGGCTGAGGCAGAGACAGTTAGGGGCGATCAGGCAAGCAGGCAGAATGGTTGGGATAATCAGGCAGGCAGCAGAGTGGTTAGGGGCAATCAGGCAGGCAGGCAGGCAAACAGTTAGGAGCCACCAGTCCTGGAGTATGAGAGGGTGCAGGCCAGGCTGAGGGGTCTCTCCTTGGTGCACAAATTTTGTGCACCAGGGCTCTGATAAAATTATATAGGTTTCAATTGTACAGTTTTATAAATGCACCATCTACATCTGTGTGCCATGTATGCTTTCCTCCCACTTCACCTCCTCGTTTATTCTGGTTCCCACCTTTGAATGTTTCAATGCATGGATCTCTCAGGCATGGCTCTGTATTGAGCAGGGATATCTTTGTTGAATTATAGTTGGTCAACTTGTTGAAATTTCAGGGGGAGAGGCCAAGGGGTTCTCTCATGTTGCCATTCCACTAATGTCACTCTGTTTGTTTTCTTGTTTGTGCATTTAATGCTTTCAGTTAAGTAACCCACATATAAGTAAAATCATACGGTTCTTGGCCTTTTCTGTCTGACTTACACGGCTTAGCATAATAATCTCAATATCCATCCATCTTGTTACAAATGTCAACATGGATATCACATCTTCTAAATCCAATCATCTATCAAAGGACACTTCGGTTGCTTCCAGGTGTTGGCCACTGAATATACATTTGCTTGTTGTTTAAAAAGAACATAGGTTAACTATCTAGTGATTAGATTTCAGCTTTTGTCCTTGAACACAGTACTCTTAGTTTATTTTAGTAGCTAGCCATATAATTCCAACTTCTGGAGACACTATTTGTTTCTATATTTATGGGTATTTTTTTCTCCATTGTTTCATGTTTGATTTTTTTCTTTTCTTTTTCCACTGGGCCAGAGAATATTGACAGCCTTTTATTTGCCTGAAACCCTTTCTTCGCTTTATCTTCTGAATACCCTTCTCCCCTGGTGATTGTCCCTCCTACCTCACTATGTGCTCTGTCTACATATTTTCTGCTGATCCCTCCTTATTTTTCTGACTTCTGTATGTTGAATTGGCCCAAGGTTCAGTCTCTGGGTCTGTTTCCTTTCTATGCTAATTCCCAAGGTGCTCTTATTTGGTCTCAAGTTTGAAAACTCCATCTATATATTGGAACTTAACTACCTGTCACCATTTCTATTGCCACTTTCCTGGTTAAAACCACATTTATGTATTGTTTATTTGTTTGAAATTTTACTAACTGTTTTAGTAGGCAAAGATGTTGAGATTATATTCAAAATATGAGAAACTAGTGCTGACCATCAATCCATGATATACTGTGTGTTTTTTGATTTTCAACTTTAGTTAATATATTGATAAACATTAGCATTTTGTATAACAGTGAAAATTATCACCACAGGCTTTTCTACTCAGATTTTATCTTTCTAAACCTTAAAGAGAATCATACTACAGTATGTGGTAGATTTGAAGAGAGGGTGGTGGAAAGAAGATACAAGATGACAATAGACAATGAATAATATTTTTAGGAGAAAAGGAAAACAGAATAAAACTATCAGAAAAGCATGATATGTGTGTGTGTCTGCAGGGGGTGGGGGAGGAAGGTTAGGTAAGAGTAAATTTAAGAAAGAGATTGTATGAAGTGTGG
>PVJC01050704.1:0-11716 GCA_004026665.1 Murina feae | reverse complement strand
GACCACCCCCAGCAGAGAGGATGGGAGCAGAATCTCTAGATGCTGAGCTTGTATACAGAAGATACGGTTAAGAATTGGAGGTACACAGGGAGGAACTCAGTTCAGTATAGAGGAAGTTGAATAGGAATGGGTGATAAGAGGAAAGAGAATGAAAGAGGAGAAAAAAAATAAAATAAAAAAATAAAATAAAATGACTTTACAAAAAAAAATTGGATTTCAAAAATGGTATAAAGATAGCCAAAAAACAATATAATAACAGATTAAAATAAAGTGATTGAAAAGTAGTGAAGAGAACTAGAGAATAAAGCAACAGACACCAACAGGGGAAACAAAGAGAAAAAAAGGAAAAGAAAAGGAAAGGTAATACAGTAATAAGAAGATACCAATTAAAAAAATAATAAAAAATAAGAAATTAAAAAAAGTGTAAAATACAAAATATAAATATATTTATATTTATATTTATATTTATATTTATATTTACATTTATATTTAATTTATATTTTGTCCGTGAAGCGATCCAGTGATATATATATATATATATGTGAAGAAGTAAAATGTTCCTCTGGCTGGCTTAAGATCCCAGTCTTCTGTATTGTTTTGTTTCTCAGGGTCCAACTGCTGGGTCCAAGAGTCTCTCTTTAGGTCTGTCTCTTAGTAATCTCCGGGACTGTTTTTTTTTTTTTACAGCTCAGGGTGGAGCTTGGTGTGGCTGTGTTGGTTGCCTGGATACTGGAGGGAGGGGTTATCTCTCCAGGGGACAATGGCTACTAAGGTCCCAGGCTCCGGCGCGATCCGGCCTCCAACTCGCTGCCACTTCCCTGGGTCCTCTCTCTCTCTCCCGATTCTGCCGCTTGGCGCCTCTCCCCCCACTTCTGCCACTGGCAAAAGTCTTTCTTCAGTGAGCCCCAGGTGGGAGGGGCTCCGGCAGTGCTTGCGCTTGCGCGCGAGCCCCATCCCTTCTCGGGGACTTAGGGTCGAGAGGCGCCAGTCATGTATGGCACCGGTGGGGGTACTGTGTCACACGCGCATGCCCTGTCCCTTCTCTGGGGCTCAGGGCTGTGAGGCGCCACTCGCGTGCGCACCGGTGGGAGTGCTGAGTCCCCGGCTATGGAGGCAGGCGGGATGGCGCGGGTGCACACCTCTTCGTTGGAACACTCAATTCCTCTCTGACTGCAAGCCCCGCCGTGGAATCCAGTCTGAGGGGGGCAGCCTCTCCTCTGCCCACACTCCCCCGCCCTATCCTGGTTGTGAACATGTATCCAGAGTCCCCCGCCGACCAGCAGTTCCCTGGACGCTTCCTCCACTGCGCCCATCCCCAGAGACGCGGCCAAGCACCTGCGCCTGGGCTTTCTGGGGCCTCTGGGGCTGGGGTCTGGTACACTGTCCCTCCCTAAGCCCCGAGTTCATCTCTCCCAGCAGGATTCTGGCTCACCCGGTCGCAGGTGTTTCCAGCTCCACCTCCTCTATGGCTTGGGCTGGAAAGCACTCGCCTTAGCTGCTCACTCCCTCCACTCCCGGGCAGGCACCGGACTCTTCTCCTTATACCGCCGCCATTTTTCTTGAAGCTGTAGAATTTATTGATGTTGCATAACTGAAACTTTATACACATTGTTTGGCTACTCCCTTTTTCCCCTGCCTCCTGCCCCTGGCATTCACTGCTCTGCTCTCTGCTTCTGTAAGTTTAATGATTTTAGGAACCTCACATAAGTCAAATCATACAGTATGTGACTGGCTTACTTCACTTAACTTAATGCCTTCAAAGTTCTTTCATGTTGTCACATATTGCAGGATTCCTTCTTTTTTAAGGCTGAATGATATTACACTATATGTATATACCACATTTTCTTCATTTTATTTTAGTTTTTGATCTTCTCTTGTCTTGTCTCTATTCCATAGTCATGTAAACTTTGGGATTTATTGCTTTAATCTATATCTGTACTCTCAAGCTTAAGGTGGAGATTCTTCAAATGTTGGCCCCATGCTGTCCTTTGCTTATGTAATTGTTTCCTTTTTCCCCCTTTATTGATTATGATACTACAAATGTGTCCTTATCCCCCTAAAGCCCCCTCAGCCCCCCACTCCTGCCCTCACCTTCACTCCCTGTTGTCCACATCCATTGCTTATGCTTATATGCATGAATACAAGTCCTTTGGTTGATCTCTTCCCCTCACCCCCACCCTCCCCTACCTTCATTCTGAGTTTTGAGCATCTGATCAATGCTTCTCTCTCTCTACATCAGTTTCTGTTCATTGGTTTATGTTGTTCATTATAATCCACAAATGAGTGAGAGCATGTGATATTTATCTTTCTCTGACTGACTTATTTCACTTAGCATAATGCTCTCCAGCTCCATCCATACTGTTGCAAATGGTAAGAGTTCCTTCCTTTTTAAAGCAGCATAGTATCCATTGTGTAGATGCACCAAAGTTTTTTAATCCATTCATCTGTTGATAGACACTTAGGCTGATTCCAAATATTAGCTATGGTAAATTGTGCTACTATGAACAAAGGGTTGCATATATCCTTTCTGATTGGTGTTTCTGGTTTCTTGGGATATATTCCCAGAAGTGGGATCACTGGGTCAAATGGAAGTTCCATTTTAGTTTTTGAGGAAACTCCATACTGTTCTCCACAGTGGCTGTACCAGTTTGCATTCCCACCAGAAGTGAATGAGGTTTCCTTTTTCTCTGCATTCTTGCCAATATTTGCCATTTGTTGATTTTTTTGATGATAGCCATTCTGACAGGTGAGAGATGGTATCTCCTTGTCATTTTGATTTGCATCTCTCAGATGATTAGTGACTTTGAGCATGTTTTCATTTATCTCTCAGCCTTATGTATGTCCTCTTTCAAAAAGTGTCTATCTAGGAAAACCAAGATGGAGGCATAGGTAAACACCTGAAATTGCTGCCTCACACAACCACTTCAAAAATACAACTAAAAGACAAAACTGACATCATCCAGAACCCCAGGAAGGCTGGCTGAGTGGAAATTCTACAACTAAAAGGAAAGAGGAAAGCACACTGAGACTCAGAGGAGGTGTGAAAGTAAAGAGCAGAGGTACAGAGGTGTGCGTGGAAAGAGCTGACAACTGAGGACACTGTTGTCTTTTTCAATTGGGAGGGAGACACAAGCTCCCAAGGGCTCTGATCTCCCATTCTGGATGAGTCTTTGGGGACTCAGACTCATACGGGGAGAAACTGGATTATCTGACATTGGGCAGAACTCGAGGGTGGCTTTCTCTCAGAGGTGTTGCAGCAATTACCACAGGACACTGAGACCCAGGTTCTCTTAGGGCTGGGCTGTTTGCTTTGCCCTGTTGATTCCCTGAGACCTCGCCCCACCCAAGCTGTGCACAGAGGCTTTGCATATGAATGGCCTGGCCCTTTGCAATCTAAGGTTACCTAACCAACTGCAGCTGGGTCAGAGAGATCCAGAACATCAAAAGAAGGCCCAAGGCCCCACAGCAGCTTGTATTGCTTCACAGTTGGGCTCATCTGGGCACCTCCAAACCCCAAAGAAAGAAGAGGAATATGCAGATCTCTCCGTAGCTCCTGCTGGATAGCCTCAGGCAGAGGCTAAATTAGCACCTCCTTAGAGATCCAAGAGCCAGTGTCCCAGTGGTCAGAGTGAGAACCATCCAGATTACAACTTCTTAGATCCATAAGGGACACACTCAGGGGGCAGACTCAGTGAGCACCAAAGCCCCACTGAAGCAAGTCTTGCCCCCATAAGGGTGTCTCCAACACAGAAGTTCTCCCACTGTAGACACAGCTGATTCTCACAGCCAATTGGCCTGGAGGTCAATTCCTCCCAGTGATACCTACAACAATAAAAAAGATTAACTACAAAAAGATTGTGCACAAAGCCCAAAAAGGGGTGCACCAAAGGTGTCCACCTCAGGTAATTGGGGAGGCTGAGCCACTAGGCCCTATAGGACACCTAGCACAGAAAGCCACTCTGTCAACACAAGGAATTAGCCAAAATGAGGAGACAAAGAAACAGATCACAAATGACAGAAATGGAGGAAAGCAACTACTGGATATTGAGTTCAACACCATGGTTATAAAGTTTTTCAAGAATTTTCTAGAAACCACCAATAAATTTAGTGAGACACTCGAGAATATGAAAAAGGACCAACTAGAAATTAAGCATACACTGACTAAAACAAAGAATAATATACAGCCCTGACCGGTTTGGATCAGTGGATAAAGCGTTGGCCTGATTCTGGTTAAGAGCATGTACCTTGGCTGCGGGCACATCCCCAGTGGGGGGCGTGCAGAAGGCAGCTGATCAATGTTTCTCTCTTATCGATGTTTCTAGCTTTCTATGTCTCTCCCTTCCTCTCTGTAAAAAATCAATAAAATATATTTTTAAAAAAATTTTAAAAAGAATAATATACAGAGATCCAATGGCAGACTAGAGGACTGCAAAAATCAAGTCAAAGATTTGAAACATGAAGAAGCAAAAAACACTCAACTGGAAAAGCAAACAGAAAAACAAATCCAAAAATATGATGATAGTATGAGGAGCTTCTGGGACAACTTCAAGTGTACCAACATCTGAATTATAGAGATACCAGAAGAAGAGAGAGAGCAAGATATTGAAAATCTATTTGAAGAAATAATGACAGAAAACTTCCCCTACCTGGTAAAAGAAATAGACTTCCAAGTCCAGAAAACACAGAGAATCCTAAACAAAAGGAATCCAAAGAGGACCACACCAAAACACATCATAATTAAAATGCTAAGAGCACAAGACAAAGAGAGAATCTTAAAAGCAATAAGAGAAAAGAGGTTAGTTACCTACAAGGGAGTACCCATAAGATTGTCAGCTGATTTCTCAACCGAAACTTTGCAGGCCAGAATGGAGTGGCAAGAAATATTCAAAGTGATGAATAGTAAGAACCTACAACTAAGATTACTTTACCCAGCAAAGCTATCATTCAGAATTGAAGGTCAGATAAAGATCTTCACAGATAAGAAAAAGCTAAAGGAGCTCATCACCACCCAACCAGTATTATATGAAATGCTGAAAGGTATTCTTTAAGAAGAGGAAGAAGAAGAAAAAGGAAACATAAAAATTATGAACAACAAATACATATCTCTCAACAAGTGAATCTAAAAATTAAGGGAATAAATAATCTCATGAACAGAATAAACTAGTGAATATAATGGAATTAGGGGCATAGAAAGGGAGTAGACTGACAATTCTCAGTGGGGAAAGGGGTGTGGAGGGTTCAGGAAGAGAAGGGACAAAAATCGTACACCTTAGATGAGGACAGTGGCAAGAGGTGGGTAAGGGCAGAGGGTGGGGTGGGAACTGGGTAGAGGGGAGTTATTGGGGGAAAACGGAGGAATAACTGTAATAATCTAAACAATAAAGATTTAATTAAAAACAAGTGTCTAGCCTTGACTGGTTTGACTCAGTGGATAGAGTGTCAGCCTGTGGACTGAAAGGGCCCAGGTTGGATTCCGGTCAGAGACATGTACCTTGGTTGCGGGCACATCCCCAGTGGGAGGTGTGCAGGAGGCAGCTGATCGATATTTCTCTCTCATCGATGTTTCTAACTCTCTATCCCTCTCCCTTCCTCTCTGTAAAAAATCAATAAAATATATTTAAAAAACAACAACAACAAAAAAAAAAACAAGTGTCTATCTAGGTCTGTTGCCCTTTTTTTTTTGTGGAAGAAAAGTTTTAATTGCCATTGCAAAAATCATCTGAATGAAGTAGAAATTGTTTTCAAGAACATTAGTAGAGAATTGTTCTAGAAATTGGAAGTAACTGGATATAACGTCCTGGCAGCAATTTAATAGAACAGTCCCAGATGGTTAGACTGAGACCAACACCTAATGAGGACGAAAGCCTTGTCTGTGAGGAATTTTGGAGGATACCTAGAGAAATATTACACTGTGCATAAACCAAATTGAATTGTTGTCATAAGTATTGTAAAGTTTAATATAGTAAAAGTTTTTTTTTCTATATGCACTTCAATTTCACAGCAAGAGTGGCATAGGATGCCTGAACACAGAAGAGAGCATTCATGCAAGATATCTAACTCCTTGATATAATAATGCATACAATTCAAAATGATTACACTATCACTACATCTAAGGTTCTGCAACTACAAGGTGGTGGTTATGGCCCCCAGTATCAATATCTAAAAAACAGCCACCACCTTCTTTTATGTTTCCTTTTTGCATTTTTTCTTCATTTTTCTTAATCAACTTTGCTGCTATTGCTGCTTCTTAGCAAAACTGGTAAAAACAAAATTGTATCACTAAACATAGCACTCTGACAATCAAGATGTTTAAAACCTTTAATCTTCTGGGGTGAAGAAAGCACTGTGTGCCCTTTAGAACTCTGGTTTACAAACAAGGTGGTCACAAATTTTCCTGGCTTAAAGACTGCCACAACTTTTCTGATCAGGTCATCTTAGGAGGTCTGACTTAAGTTTGTTTCAAAGTTAACATAAGAAAATTATGGTTCTGGAGTAATGTGAATAGTCCAATAAGTTCCATCCAATTTCATGCCATTCATTGAATAACCACAAGGATTGAACATTGTGGCATCAATGACAGAACCTGGTATCAGGTCACGAATTCCACTCTCATGAGTGACATCCTTTGCAGTAACACCATCTTTCATGTAGAACTGGTCCATAACTGCTGGGTCAAGCTCACTCATCAGAATTTCCAGGGTTTGATCTGGCTGACTGATTACCTTACTTGCTGGGAAATCCAAAGTATACAATTACCAGCAGTCAGAATTCATACATCCCATACAATATGTTGCTCCATTTGGGAAAATTGCATTAAGAAATTCTATTTCTTCCTGGAAATTTCAGTGTGTGTACCCTTGGTGAGAAGGCTTCATGAAATTCTTACGAGAATAAAAGAAGCTTTGACTTGAGTCAAACCCACTGTAATTCCTAGTAAGTTTCAACAGAGAAATCAGTGCTTTCAGCAAGAGGGTGGTGCCACATGTCTTCAAAATGAAACGCCTCTTGAAGACAAACATGCTACTCTCCCTGAGTACATAAACTTCCTGCTTGTCAGTTTTTGTCACACTTATGATTGAATATTGCACATCCTTCAAAAGTATGTCCCACTTGGATTCCGGGATGTTGCGAAGATTCCCAGATCTTGACTTGCGTCGGCTTGCTGCTTGGAGAACCAAACCTCCAGTAGCTTCTTGGTCCCCTTGAAAAAATGTGCAGCTTCCATTGCCGTGAGACTAGCGAACAACCAACAACCACAGAAAATCAACTAAACTAAATCTCTTCTCCTGCTGCTGCTGTGGATTGTTCCAGCTGTTTCAGGTTCCTTTTTTTTTTTTTTGCTACAATTTTATATTAACTTAAAAAAAAGAATTAATAAAATTTCCCTGGCTGTTGTGTGTGTGTGTGTGTGTGTGTGTGTGCACGCGCGTGCGCGCGCGCGCACGAAAAGTTGAACATGAGTTTGTTGGAAATAGAGGCAGATACAGTTCAGTCTACTGTAGTCCTCTGCTTCCCCATTAGAGAATGAGCTGAGTGAGCGCTAGCTAATATCGCCAGCCATACTGTGGAAGCCCCATTGTCCATTTTTTGATTGGGTTGTTTATCTTCCTTTTGTTAAGTTGTATGAGTTCCCTGAAATGTTGGAGATTAAACCTTTACCAGAGATATCATTGGCAAATAAGTTCTCCCACTCAGTGGGCTTTCTTGTTGTTTTGTTGATAGTTTCCTTTGCTGTGCAGAAGCATTTTATTTTGATATAGTTCCATTTGTTTATTTTCCATTTAGTTCCCATTGCCCTAGGAGCTGTGTCAGTGAAGAAATTTTTTCTACATATGTCTGAGATTTTTCTACTTGTGGATTCCTCTAATATTTTTATGGTTTCCTGTCTTATGTTTAAGTCCTTTATCCATTTTGAGTTTATTTTTGTGTATGGTGTAAGTTAGTGGTCCAGCTTCATTTTTTTTGCATGTGTCTGATGAAATTTCCCAGCACCATTTATGGAAGAGACTGTCTTGGCTCCATTGTATGTCCTTGCCTCCTTTGTCAAATATTAATTGAGCATAGTGGTTTAGGTCAACTTCTGGGTTCTCTATTCTATTCATTGGTCTATATTTGCCAATATCAGGCAGTCTTGAGAACAGTGGCTTTGCAATACAGCTTGATATCTGGTATTGAGATCCCTCCTACTTTGTTTTTCTTTCTCGGGATAACAGCAGCTATTCAGGTTTTTGTTTTTATTCCAGATGAATTTTTGGAGAGTTCTTTCTAGATCTGTGAAATATGCTTTTGGTATTTTAATGGGGAGTGCATTGAATCTATTGGTTGCTTTGGGTAGTATGGACATTTTGATGATGTTGATTGTACCAATCCATGAACACAACATGTTCTTCCATCTGTTTATGTCCTCCTCTGTCTCTTTTTTCAATATCCTGTAGTTTTCTGGGTAGAGGTCTTTTACCTCCTTAGTTAAGTTTATTTGTAGGTATCTTAATTTTTTTGGTGCAATGCTAAATGGGATTGCTTTTTAAATTTCTCTTTTTGTAAGTTCACTATTGGCATATAAAAATGCCATAGATTTCTTGGTGTTAATTTTGTATCCTGCTACACTGCCATATTCATTTATTAGGTCTAATAATTTTTTGATGGAGTCTTTAGGGTTTTCTAAGTACAGTATCATATAATTTGTGAATAATGAAAATTTCATTTCTTTTTCAATTTGGATGCATTGTATTTCTTCTTCTTGCCTGATTGCTTTGGCTAGCACTTCCAGTACTATGTCAAACAAAAGTGGTGAAAGTGGGCATCCCTGTCTTGTCCCTATTCTTAAGGGAATGGTTTTAGTTTTTGCCCACTGAGTATGATGTTGGCTGTAGATTTGTCATATAAGGCTTTTATTATGTTGAGGTATGATCCCTCTATTCCCACTTTGCTGAGAGTTTTTATCAAGAAAGGGTGTTGGATTTTGTCAAATGCCTTTCTGCATCAATTGATATGATTATGTGATTTTTGTCTCTCAGTTTCTTTATGTGATGTATCATGTTTATTGATTTGCAGATGTTGTACCAGCCTTGCATTACTGGAATAAATCCCACTGGATCATGATGTATGATCTTTCTAATGTAATGCTGGATCTGGTTTGCTAGAATTTTGTTGAGGATTTTAACATCTATGTTCATCAGGGATATTGGTCTGTAATTCTCTTTCTTTGTGGTGTCTTTATCTGGTTTTGGGATTAGGGTAATGCTGGCTTCATAGAAAGGGCTTGGAAGTGTGCCTTCCTCTTGAATTTTTTGGAATAGTCTGAAAAGGATTGGCTTTGGTTCTACTTTGAATGTTCAGTAAAACTCCCCTGTGAATCCATCTGGTCCAAGGCTTTTGTTTGTTGGAATCTTTTTGATTACTGTTTCAATTTCATCAGTAGTTATTGGCCTATGCAGGTTTTTTGATTCTTCCTGATTGAGTTTTGGAATGTTGTATTTTTCTAGGAATGTCTCCATTTCATTGATGTTGTCCAGTTTGTTAAAGGAGAGTTGTTCATAGTATTTTTTGACAATCCTTTGTATATCAGTAGGGTCAGTTGTTTCCTCACCTCTTTCATTTCTGATTTTGTTTATTTGGGTCCTCTCTTTATTCCTTGGTGAGCCTGGTGAAAGGTTCATTAATCTTGTTAATCCTTTCAAAGAACAAGTTCTTGGTTTTGTTGATATTTTGTATTGTTTTTAGTCTCTTATTTATTTCTATTCTGATCTTTATTACTTCATTCCTTCTGTTGACTCTGGGCTTTTCTTGTTGCTCTCTTTCTAACTCTTTGAGTTGTAGGGTTAGATCATTAATTACCAGTTTTTCTTGTTTTTTGAGGTAGGCCTGTAGAGCTATGAACTTCCCTCTCCGGACTGCTTTCATTGTGTCCCATAGATTTTGGATTGTTGTGTTTTTACTGTCATTTGTTTCCAGGATGCTTTTTATTTCTTCTTTGGTTTCTCTGGTAACCCAGTCATTATATAATAACATGCTATTTAACCTCCAAGTGTTTGATTTTTTTCAATGTTTTTATTGTAGTTGATTTCTAGTTTTATGCCATTATGATCTGAGAAGATGCTTGTTATGATTTCTATTCTCTTGAATTTGAAGAGATTTTGTCTTTGTCCTAATATATGTTCTATCTTTGAAAATGTCCCATGTGCACTGGAGAAGAATGTATATTCTGTAGCTTTGGGGTGAAATATTCTGAAGATGTCAATTAAGTCCATCAATCTAGTGAGTCATTTAGAATTGCTGTTTCTTTGCTGATTTTTTTTTTGTTTACAGGAGTTACCCAGTGGTCTCAGTGGGGTATTAAAGTCCCCTACTATGGCTGTATTATTATCAATCTCTCCCTTGATATCTTCCAGAAGTTGTTTTATGTATTTGGTTGCTCCTGTATTGGATGCATATATGTTTACCAGAGTTATATTTTGTTGAATTTCCCCCTTTAGTATTATGTAGTGGCCTTCCTTATCTCTGTTATGGCCTTTACCTTAAGGTCTATTTTGTCAGATATAAGTAACGCAACCCCAGTTTTTTTCTCATTTCCATTTGCCTGAAAAATTTTTTAAAAAATCTTTATTGTTCACATTATTAAAGTTGTTCCTCCTTTTTTCCCCCATAGCTCCCCTCCTCCCAGTTCCCACCGCACCCCCTGCCCTTACCCCCCACTGTCCTGCTCCATAGGTGTACAATTATTGTCCAGTCTCTTCCTGCACCCCCATCATGCTCCCCCCAGAAATTGTCAGTCCATTCCCTTTCTATGCCTCTGATTCTATTCTATTCACCAGTTTATTCTGTTCATCAGATTTTTTTTATTCACTTGATTTTTAGTTTCACTTGTTGATAGGTATGTATTTGTTGTTCAAAATTTTTATCTTTACTTTTTCTTCTTCCTCTTCTCAAAGGATACCTTTCAGCATTTCATATAATACTGGTGAATGATGATGAACTCCTTTAGCTTATTTTTGGCTGTGAAGCTCTTTATCTTACCTTCAATTCTGAATGATAGCTTTGCTGGGTAAAGTAATCTTGGTTGTAGGTTCTTGCTATTCATCACTTTGAATATTTCTTGCCACTCCCTTCTGGCCTGCAAAGTTTCTTTCTTTCTTTTTTTTTTTTTTTGTCCTTGAAAGCAGCAATTTTTTTTTAATTTTCATTCTTTTATTTTTATTTATTTTTATTTTTTTATCAATTACATACAGTTTTACAAAGATAAGTACATATATCTCTTTTTTCCCCTGCCCTTTCGCCCGCCTCCCCTACCCCCCAGTGTTTTGTGTCCATTGGTTATGCTTAAATGCATGCATAAAAGTCCCTTGGCTGATCTGTTACCCCCCACCAATCCTCCCTGTCCTTGTTGCTGTAATTAGACAGTCTGTTTGATGCTGCTCTGCCTCTGTATCTCTTTTTGTTCATCAGTTTATGATGGTTATTATTATCCATAGATGAAGGAGGACATGTGGTATTTTTCTTTCATTGACTGGCTTATTTCACTTAGCATTATGTTCTCCAGTTTCATCCATGCTGCTGCAAATGCTAAGAACTCCGTCCTTTTTACAGCGGCATAGTATTCCGTTGTGTAGATGTACCACAGCTTACTAATCCATTCATCTGATGATGGGTACTTAGGCTGTTTCCAAATTTTAGCTATGGTAAATTGTGCTGCTATGAACATAGGGATGCATATGTC
>PVJC01050703.1:0-11751 GCA_004026665.1 Murina feae | reverse complement strand
TGGGGACCTGCCCCCAGCCGCATCTGAGGCTCGGAGCAGTCCTCCTGTGTGTGTCTACCTGCTGGGGGCCTGCCCCCAGGCACACCGTGGAGGCTTGTAGCAGGCACCCCCTCTATGATGATCTCTCAGACTCTTGCCCTCCCCTGCATGTTGTTCTCTTTTTTGTGCGTGGCCAGGGCTGGATGCGGCCTGCCTCCCAAGCTTGCCTACTGCCCATTTTCCTCCAGCCACCAGAAAGCAGGGAAAACCCTGCCTCGTGGTCAGGCCAGCCTTTTCCTGCTCCCTGATCCCCAGAAGGGACCTGGGAAGCCACCAAGCAGGCCACCAACTCTTTCCCACTCACCCATCCCCTGCTGCCTTCCTTTCCCACTTCCCGGTGTCGCCAAGGGGTCTGGGGAGCTGCCAAGCAGGACCCCGGCCCCTGCAGCTTTGCTTTCCTGCTTCCCGGTGCTCCGCAAAGGGCCTGGGCAGCCACCAAGCAGGCCGAGACTCCCCCCTGCCGCCTCTTACCCGCTTCCTGGTGCCCTCCAACCCTGCCACCTCTTTCCCATCACGGGTCCTGGGTCCTGCGCTGTCCCACCCTGCAGCTGCTCTGTGCACTCGGGAGGTCCCTCAGCCCGGCCTGTGCCCTCTCACAGTCTGGGACCCCTCAAGGGATGCCCACCTGCTGGCGTGCCTGACCAGGCTGGGTGAGGGGCTTTCAGGCTGCCCACAGCTCCCATTGCCCAATGTCCCAGCAGGGCTAGCTGGACGCAGGTTTTTGTTCCTTTAAGCTGAGGTGGGCTGAGGTAATGAAACCTCCTCTGCTTCACCTCGCAGCGCAGCGTCTATAATGAGACTTTGTTACTCTTAGTAAGGCAGGCCAGGCTGCTGTTCCCTTCAGCTCCTGAGGATTCTATGATTGTTACATTATTGAAACATGTTTCGGAGCCTGCCCGCCAAGGGCCGAAAACAGTATCGCTTTCGCTCCTGCTGCAAGGGACGCTGCCTAAACATTTCCTCAGGTCCGTGAGTGGCGGCCGCCATGTTGGCTGGGCTAATTTGCATACAGCCACTCTGATTGACTGGTGGGCGTGGCTTACTCTGTCTCGGAGAAACAGTTAATTTTAATATTTCACTTTTATTAGTTTAGATTTAACCTGCTACTTAAAACAATATGAAGTAGCAATTCTGCACTTGTATTATTAATTAATTTATGTAAATATGTTTATATTGATATAAAGGAGAGAGAGTTAGAGATAGAAACATTGATGAGAGAGAAACATGGGTTGGCTGTCTCCTACTGGGGATTGAGCCCTGGGAATGTACCCTGACTGGAATTAAACGCTTGGTGCATGGGAATGTGAGATTGTGCTCGACCAACTGAACCACACCCATCAGCTAATTCCACATTTTTAAAGAAATGTTTATGAAAATTCTCTAGTAATAATTGTTACTTTGGAAATGCCGCTATGAAAACCCCTTACTAGATAGAATTGACATTTGGGAAAGAATTTCCTGGAGAAAAATGTCAAATTAAATCAAATAATTGTTTCTTGATTACTTGCCACTGTTTAGCTTAATTAAATGGAATAATTTTCTTATTTGTTAATGTTATTTTATATCCATATATTTGAGAAAAAAACAACATGTATTGCAGCATCCAGACATTTCATTTATCTTTCAATAGTGGTAAATGTTGGCTTGAAAAATAAATTAAAAAGCACACCATAGGAGTATTTTTCAAAGGACAGTCATTAGAAGTACTGATTTCATAAAATATTGGTATTCTACACATTTCTTTCTCTGTGTGTTCATACATACATACAATAACAAAATGTAATTTTGTGGCATTAAATATTAAAATTATTGGATTTTAATCAAAACTTAACACTATTGTAAATATAAAATCAAATGCTGAAGAATCAATTTTTGTGCTATAAAATCAACACCCATCTATTACATGTTTTATTTTAATTTTATAAGTCTATGATAATAATAGCATAATATTCTAATTAGACCGGACAATCGAACGACTTCCGGACATCCTTCTGGATAACCTTCCAGATGAAGCTGGGATGTGAGGGAAGCCCAGGCTCTGGGGGCCTGCTGACAGCTGGAGGGAAGCCTGGGTGCCAGGTGCCGGGTGCCGGGTGCCAGAAGGGAGCTGGTGCTGGCAGTTGGGGGAAAGAAGGTCTACTCTTGCCCAAATTTAATGCATCAGGCCTCTAGATTAATATAAAAATCTAACATGCGGATACATTTTTAAATTACTTTGTAAGTTTTATACAACAATTATGTTAAGCTTTGTGTTTTAGATTGACTTACAGATCTTTCAGTGTGTTAGTCTCTGCATACATTATGCAAGTTGTTAAGTATAAATTTCTATACTTTTTAGACCTTTTCTTATTTCAGTGACCTTTCCAAAAAGTCAGAGCCTTCACTGCACCTGTACTTTAATACTGTGTAGAAAAGAACAGTGAACCTTCATTACCAGAAAATGTGTTAGTTTACTGATGAAACTTTCACTTCTTATCTGCATTTTCATTTAATCTGCTGTCATCTGTCTAGGTTCTTTATTTAGCCATCTACACATAAGCACATGTATTTTTAAATGTTTGGCCAGAAACTGATCCATCTTCGTGGGCTTTATGCCATTATGTTGCCTTATACAATATATTGGACCTATGCTCTGATGAGAAAAATTTACCACTGCCTGTTGGAAAGGTTTATAGATGTATCTTTCATTTGTGCAGATTACAAGTAATATTTGGTTCGAAACTGTGTAGTTAGGTTGCTTCAAAAAGCTGAGTATTGTAGATAAGACTGCAAGGAACATGGGGTGCAGATATCTTTCAGAGTTAGTGTGTGTTTTTTTGTTGTTTTGTTTTTTATAAATACCAAGAAGTGAAATTGCTGAATCATATGGTAGTTCTACTTTTAATTTTCTGAGAATTCTCCATACTGGTTTCCATAATGGCTGTGCCAATTTACATTCCCACCATCAACAGAACATAAGCGATCCCTGTTCTCCACAACTTTGCCAACACTTGTTATTTTTTAAAAATCCTTTCATTAACAGCCATTAGTGCTGTTGAATATCTTTCTATGTTCCTTTTGGCCATTTGTATGACATTTTGAGAAAAATTGTCTGTTTAGGTCCCCTCCCAATCTCTGCATATAAAAACCCAGCAGCCAGAATGATGGAATGATCAGAACAACTAGAATGACCAGTGGTTATGACACACACTGCAGCAGCCAACCAGCCTGATCCGGGTCCCGATCGTTCTCCCATCCCACCGGCCCAAGCCCCGATCGACCCCCAACACCCCGATAGGTGATAGGACCAGGCAGCCAACTATCCATGGCTCCTCATCCCCATTGGCCCAGCCCAATGGACTCTGATTGGAGAAGGCTGGCCAGACCTTACCCATGCACAAATTTGTGCCCTGGGACTCTAGTTGTTAAATAAAATTGTTTGTGTTTTTTGCTACTAAATGATAAGTTCTTTATGTATTTTGTATGTTATATACATATCTATAAGATATGTTACTTACAGCTATTTACCTATATTCAATAAGTTACCTTCTAAACTTGATGATGGTATCCCTTGCTATGCAGAAGCATTTTAGCTTGATGTAGTCACACGTGTTTATTTCTACATTAGTTTCCTTTGCTTTTAGTTGCAAAAAAACCCACACAAAAACAAAATTAAAAATTGCCAAGACTGGTATCAAAGAGCTTACCATTTCTGATTTCTTCTAGGACAGCAGTTCTCAACCTGTAGGTCACGTCCCCTTTGGCAGTCAAACGACCCTTTCACAGGGGTCGCCTAAGACCATCCTGCATATCAGATATTTACATTATGATTCATAACAGTAGCAACATTACAGTTATGAAGTAGCAATGAAAATAATTTTATGGTTGGGTCACAACATGAGGAACTGTATTTAAAGGGCCAGGAGGTTGAGAACCACTGTTCTAAGAGGTTTCGGTTCCAGTTTTTAATTCAATCTTTAATCTACTTTGAATTAATTTTTTTGTATAGTATAAAATAATGTTCTCATTTTAGTCTTTTGCATGTGACTCCCTAGTTTTCCTAAAAGCATTTATTGAAGAGATGATCTTTTCCCAATTGAATATTCTTGGCTCCTCTGTCATAAATTAATTGGCCGTATTTTTGTTCTCTCTATAATGTTCAATTGATCATTGAGACAAAATAGGTGGACCTTAAGGGCATTATGCTATGTAAAATAAATAAGACAGAGAAATACAAATACCATCTGATCTCACTTATATGTGCACTCTAAAAACAAACAATCAAACAAAAAAATGAATTCATAAATAGAGGTAATAGATTAGTGGTTGCCAGAGGCAGAGGGGGGTGTTAAATGGGAGAAGTTTGTTAAAGGGCACAAACTTCAAATTATAAAATAAATAAGTCATGGGGATGTAACATACAGCATGAAGAAGACAGTTAATAATACTGTATTGAGAACTTGAAATGTGGTAAGTAAGTAAATCTTGAAATTACAAGTAGATATTCTTATCACAAGAAAAATATGTATGTGTGACAATGATGTTAACTAGATGTATAATAGTGATCATATCATAATATCTACAAATATTGAATCATTATGTTGTACAACAGAAACTAGTACAATGTTATAGTACATTGATATCTCAATTAAATGAATATAGACTTTATTATAAAAAACATAGCAGAAGGGGGAGGACTATTGCAATAGGAAGAAGGCTCCAACAAGTATTATATTATATATGGTTAGGCATAAAGGCTTTTCTTTCATAGGAATATAGAAGGAAGAGAACAAGTCTAGAAGGAAGAGTGAGTGGAGGAAAGGTAAGAAGAGATTATGTAATAAGACAAGTGACCATTAATATATCTATTCTGTTAATGGAAATTTGAGGTATTTCTAGGTTTCTGCTATTATAATAGAACTAGAGGCCCATGCATGGATTCCTGAACCAGTAAGGTCCCTTGGCCTGGCCTGAACCTTCTAACAACCTGGGACCCCTCGGGGGATGTCGGACTGCCAATTTCGACACAATCCCCACAGGCTAGGCTCAGGGACCCCACTGAGTATACGAATCCATGTACCAGGCCTCTAGTATGCATATAAGATCTTTGGTTAATATATTCCCACCATCTCCCCTACTCCCATCCTCTGAGATTCATCAGTCTGTTGTATATTTCCGAGCCTGCACCTTGAGGATCTGGCCCTTGGTGATCAGTGTGCGTCATAGCTACTGGTCGAATGGTCAAATGGTCAAACAGTCAAATGGTCACTTAGGCTTTTACATATATAGAGAGATTATCACCTAATATAATAAAAGAGTAATATGCAAATTGACCCTCATTCCATTACACCCACAAGCCACACCCATAAGCCACACCCACTAACCAATCAGGAGCAAATATGTAAATTAACTAAACGAAGATGGCAGTGCCCAGTTTGCCTCAGGCCTGCAACTGAAGTAGCCAGGTCTGTTATCCAGGCAGGTGGGGGGGAGGCGGGGGGGGGGGCAAGGGGCAGAGCCATCAATAGCAGGAACCTGGGAAGGATTGAGCCAGAAATCACAGGGTTTGGGGGGTCTTCTGCCCAGGCCTACATGGAACTGGTGATCAGAGTGAACTACAGAGGAAACACCTTTTCTTAATGCTCATTGGCTAAGCTCCCTGTATGCCACTGGTAATATTCTTACTAACTTGGGTCATAAGAATCCAAAAAGGCAATCTAGGGTTTTTCCACCACATTCCTAGAGAAAAAAAATGAAGGTCCACTGCTGGAGGGCTAAGAAATGTCATATTCTGCCGTAACCTGTTTAGCTCAGTGCATAATGCCTCAGCTGGCTGACTGCAGGGTCTGGGTTCAATTCTGACAAAGGGCATGTACCTAGGTTGCAGGTTCCTCCCTGGCCAGGGCCCAGGTCAGGGCATATGCAGGAAACAACCAAAGTGTTCCTCTCACTTTGATGTTTCTCTCTGTCTTTCCCTTATCTTCCACATTCTCTAAAAATCAATGGAAACATATCCTCAGGTGAGGATAAAAACAAAAAAAGAAATGTCATATCCAATGAAAGATACATTTTCAAAACGCCTAAAGAAAGTTGTCATTTTTTTTATGGTGAAGGGATTGGAGTCCATGTTAATGAAAACATCTTGGTGGCTGCGGTGGCTGGCAGTGGCTATAGCAGCAGAGTGATGGGGCTGGTGGCTTCCCTTGGTTAGCCTTGTCGACTCCCCCAAAGGAAGGCCAGACTCCAGCTTAGGCCCACTCCCCATGGGGAGCAGGGAGTGGGCTTAAGCCTTCAGTAGAACATCCCCTGAGGGCTCCCAATATGTGAGAGGAGGAAGGCTGGGCTGAGGAACCCCCTGCCCCAGTTCACGAATTTCAGGCACCGGGCCCTTAGTCTATAATAATAAAAGTGTGATATGCTAATTAGAGCAGATAGCCAAATGACCTTCCTTACCTCATTCTGGATGTCCTTCCAGAAGAAACCATGGTGGAAGGGGCCGAGACAAAGGTGGTTAGGGGCAATCAAGGAGGCAGGTGACTGGTTAGGGATGATCAGGCACACAGGCAGAGGAGTTAGGGGCAATTAGGCAGGCAGGCAGAGGCAGTTAGGGGTGATCAGGCAGGCTGGCGATGGTTAGGTCCAATCAGGCAGACAGGTAGAGGCAGTTACGGATGATCAGGTAGGAAGGCAGGTGGCTAGGGGCAATTAGGCAGACAGGCAGAGGGGTTAGGGGCAATCAGGCAGGCAGGCAGGTGAACAGTTAGGAGCCAGCATTCCTGAACTGCAAGAGGGTGCAGGCTAGGCTGAGGCACCCCCATCCATGCATAAATTTCATTCACCAGGCCTTCAGTTTTTGTATATAAGTTTTGGTACACATTTGTAGTATATCTCAGGCATGTATCTTATAGTATGGCTATTATCAAAATAATATATTACAGGTGTTGACAAAGCTATGGAAAAATTGGTACCCTTAAAGTCTTTGTAGGAATGTAAAATGGTACAATAGGCAACCTATATAATAAAAGGGTAATATGCAAATTGACCTAATGGCAAAATGACCAGAACGACTGCTGGACCAGTCATTATTAGGTTCCCTGACCACCTCTTGGTCCCTTCCCGCAGCTGGCAGGCTCCAGTCACCTGATGGCCACCTTCTATGGGGGTGGGGCCAGAAAGCAGGTGGGAACAGCCTATCTCTCGGTCCCTTGCCCTGGCCATTAGGCACCGGTCACCTGATAGTGAATTGGGATCCAGGGGTGAGTGGTGGCGGGGGGGAGGGACAAGCTGCTGGCAGTGAAGGAAGATGGTCCTGATCACAGGCCAGGCCTAGGGACTGTACCCGTGCATGAATTTCATGCGCCAGGCCTCTAGTAGAAAATAATGTTGAAGATTCTCAAAAAATTCAAAATAAAACTATCTTGTGATTCAGCTATCTTACATCCGCATATATATCAAAAGAATTGAAATCAGGATCTTGAAGACATATCTATACTTTAGTTTTCATTGCAACATCATTTCCAACAGCCAGGATATAAAAAACAACTCAAATTCCCATTAACAGGTGAATGGATAGAGAAAATCTAACTTATAATGGGATTATCTTAGCTTTAAAAAAAGAAGGAAATTCTACTTATGCCACAATTTGAAGAACATTATGAAATAAGCTAGGCACAGTAGAACAAATGCAGCACAATTTCACTTATTTTAATATCTAAAATAAGCAAACTCACAGGAACCAAGGATATAATAGTGGTTTCCAGGGGTAGGAAGGTGTGCAAAACAGGGAGCTGTTGTTCAATGTGTATAAAATTTCAGTTACAATAAGTGAAAATCCTGGAGACCTGTTGTAAACTCAGTGTCTATGGTTAGCAATATAGTATCGTGCACTTCAAGCTTTGTTAAAAGGGTAGATCTAATGGTAAGTGTTCATAGCACACACAAGAATATTCAAGAAACAAAATAAAGGGGATACATAAAACTGGAAAATTTTCAATACATCTTTTCTCTTGAAAAGTGTGACATTATCATAGTTATATGCACTTGTCCAAACTCATCAAATTTTACTCCATTAAGTATTAGCGGTTTTTTGTACATCAATTATACCTAAATAAAGCTGGTAAAAATCAGATGGTCACTGTTCTCTCTCACACACACACACACACACACACACACACACACACACACACACACCACACCAAGCAATGATTTTGAGTACAGTTGAACAGAATTGTGTCTCTGTTATTATTTGAGTATCTTCTATGTCTAGCTCAAGATGTTCCAGAATCATCTTGCACATTCTGTGTTTCAGTCCCAGAATCCCATAAACTATGGAAACTTTTTGTGGAAAATAGCACTTGAAATCCAACTTATAAAGACTAAATGTGCTATTTGGGCATTGTTTCCTAGACCCTCTTGTTAGAAGTCTAAACAAATACACATATACATGCATGCACACATACATACCAACACATATCTATTTCTTTTTATTGATTGATCTAGCTACTTAACTACCTATCTTAAATGAGTTCAAACTTATGCTTCCAATTATTAGTTAATTATTATTTAATTAGAGGCCCAGTGTATGAAATTCACTCAGCCTGGCCTGTACCCTCTTGCAGTCCAGAAGCCCTCAGGAGATGTCTGACTGCTAGCTTAGACCCGGGGAGTAGGCCTAATATTTTAGTCGAGCATCCTTAGTGCTGCTGTGGAGGTGGGAGAGGTTCCTGATACCACTGCTGCACTTACCAGCCCTGAGGCAGCTTCTGAATGAGCTGTGCTCCCACTATGGGCGCGGTTCCTGTGTTGAATGTCTGCCCCCTGGCAGTCAGTGTGTGTCATAGCAACCGGACATTCCACCTTTCAGTCAATTGTGTATATTAGCCTTTTATTATATAGGGTGTCACACTAGAGGTCCAGAGCATGGGTTCATGCTCTGGTGGGGTCCCTCAGCCTGGCTTGCAGGAATGAGGCTGAAACTGGCTCTTCAACATCCCCCAAGAGATCCCGGATTGCAAGAGGGTGGTTCTCTGGATATGCACCCCAAATCAGGCTCCCTCCTCTCTGGTTCTGGGTGCATCACCCAAAAACCGCAGCTGCCAAGTCACCACAGCTTGGCAGTTCCTGCATTGAGCATCTGCCCCCTAGTGGTCAGTGCACAGCATAGCTACTGGTGGGACAGTCAAACAGTCAGATGGTCACTCAGGCTTATATATATATATATATATATATATATATATATATATATATATATATATCCCTATTGTAACCTTCCCCTCTTCATACTTATACTTTCTTATGCAACATTGAGAAATCTGACAACCAATTTTCCCAAAGGTGGATTTATTTTTTAAATCTTATTGTATTTAATGTAAGCCAATAGCTTGACAATTTTTGCAGTCTGGCACTGCCAATTTATGCAGCACCAGGCAAGAATCTACTGCCATTGGCCCAGTAATACCCAGATTCCATGCAAGCCAAAAGCTTTTCCAAGCCATGGCAGAGTGCCACCTCAGCCAAGAGCCCCCACCACGCTCAATAGGGCATTATACTAAAGCCATCCCAGTCTTACCAGTGTTGGCAAAAAGCAGAGAGAACAATGCTTCATTGACAGAGAGATGACCTCTGTCCCTGCTATTTTCCTTTATTTTTTTACACAAATTTATTTTTTTGGAGTTACTATTTTATTCCGGACTACTGCATCAAATTTGACAGAGATTGGAATGTAATTTTTTTCTCTGAAAAATTTAGTTTTTAATATATTCTGACTTTTATAAAAATAAGTCAGTTTTTCCTCACAAATATACTCTGGAAGATAACTGTACAACAATATGGATAATTTCAATATGGTTTATAGAGTGGTTGAGGGCACTAGTAAGCAGGGAAGTGTGAGTAAAAGTTTGAGAGAGCGAGAAAAAAAACAACAAAACATTCAAATTTTTACATCCTCTGGGATGATATCAGTTAAACACTTTCCCATTGGTTGGTCAAAAATGTTTTGTTCAATGAACTTAAATATTCTAACTGTTTTGTTGTCATTATTATCCTAATTGTTTCCAGATCTAGTGAAATGAGATGGCATACTTAAATGTCAAAATAATTTCCACTATTTTTTCTAGGTATATTTTGAGACTAGAACTAATATTTAATAAACAATTTTGATAAAAACAAATTACTTGGCAATTGCTGTGTTCTAATGAACTTAATTTTTATGGAATCTGAACTATAAATATAATATACTCAAATTCATATCCATACACTTAATTATATGCATAAAAATAAATCATATAACATATAATTTAGTACACATAATATAAACTTTCATATTAGAGAGTACTGTTTAAATGTCATTATTAGTTACTAAGATAAACATTAATAATAAATGTTATACACATTCCAAAGTGGCTTCATTCTAAAAAAAATAAATGATTCAGTTAATATTATATACTAGGGGTCCGTTGCACAAAAATTTGTGCACTCGTGGGGGTTCCCTCAGCCCGGACTGTGCCCTCATGCAGTCTGGCACCCCTTGGGGGATGTCCACCTGCTGGCATGCCTGGCCAGCCTGGGTGAGGGACTGATGACTGTTTGCAGGCTGGCCAAGCCTCCCAGTGGGGACCTTCACCACATGGGGGTGTGGCCAGCCTGGGTGAGGGTCTAAGGGCCGTTTTCAGGCTTCCCAGAGTTCCCATTGACCCAATGTCCTAGCAAAGCTGGCTGGAATTAGGTTTCTGGGGTTTATTTATCTTCTATAATTAAAACTTTGTTGCCTTGAGCTGAGACCTAGGCAGGCAAAGAAGCCTCCTGTTTGCTTCAACTCCATGGCTTCTATAATTGAAACATTCTTGTCTTGAGCAGAGGCTCAGCTGGCCTAGGCAAGCAGTTTCCTCCATCACTGGTGCAATGGAAGCCTCCTATTTGCTCTAGCTCTGTGGCTGCTGACCACCAACTTGCCAGGGTTAATTTGCATACAGCTGCTCTGATTGGCTTGTGGGTGTGGCTTGGCTGGTGGGTATGGCCTGGCTGGTGGGTGTGGCCTAGGTGTAAGGGAGTGAGGGTCAATTTGCATATTACTCTTTTATTAGATAGTATTTTATCAGATGGATTTAAAAAATCCCATTTCTTTAGAGAATGCATATGGTCTAAAATGCTAATCATATTTTATTATTTTGAATACAGATTTACTAATACAAAATGAAGTTTTACATATATGTGTTTATATTTAAAGAAATCTTAATTACTGGTTCTCAAACTGTAAGAATAGAGTTATTTTCTTCCCTTTCTAAGCCATGACTCTCTGAGTTAGGAAAAAGACAATCATTAAACTTTTGAAGATAGTAAAAAAACACTAACATCAAAAAACAGTTTTTTTCTTTTCCTAATATATGGGCAATACAAATTGAGTTTAAAATTTTAGCAATAAAAGCTTGTAATAAGAAATACATATTTTATTATATAAATCATTCAATGGTGATTCAATCCCCTAACAAATATTAGATTTAAAGAGAAATACAATAAAGAAAATGAATTTCTTATCTATAACAAATCCCTTATGAACTACAAATGAAAATATTTGAGTTGTGATCTAATAATGTATCTCTTTTTCCAAAGAAGCAAGTAACAAAACAACAGAATTAGAAATGTTTTATGAAGGTAAGTGATTGTGAGTTGATTAGAATGACAATTCTTTGTTAGCTTATCTTTCTTTTTGTTTGTTTTCCAGAAAAATCCTTGGTT
>PVJC01050702.1:0-11722 GCA_004026665.1 Murina feae | reverse complement strand
CCCCCCCGCCCAATCAGGGGCAGGGCCAGCCAATGGCCCACTGCCCCTCCCCCCAACCAGCCTGGCCCTGATTGAGCTCTAATTGGGGCGGGCCAGTCAGCCAATCTCCTGCTATCTCCTCTTCCTGACTGGCCCAGCCCTGACCCACCCTGATTGGAGCCAGGCCAGCCAGACCCCACCTGTACATGAATTCATGCACTGGACCTCTAGTATGCATATAAGATCTTTATCAATATCTTTCCACCCTCCTTCCCCCTTCCCTCTTACCTCTGAGATTTGTCAGTTTGTGTCATGTTTCCATGCCTCTGGTTCTATTGTATTCATCAGTTTATTTTGTTCATTAGATTTCCTATTCATTTATTTTGATTTTTAGATTTAATTGTTGATAGATATGTATTTATTGTTTCTTTTCCCCCTTCAACATTTCATGTAGTACTGGTTTGGTGGTGATGAACTCCTTCAGCCTTTTCTTATCTGTGAAACTTTATCTGACCTTTGATTCTAAATGACAGCTTTGTTGGGTAGAGTAACCTTGATTGTTGGTCCTTGCTATTCATCACTTTGAATATTTCTTGACACTTCCTTCTGTCCTGTAGAGTTTCTGTTGGAAAATCAACTGACAGTTATACGGGTGCTCCTCTGTAGGTACTACTTTTCTCTTGCTGCTTTTAAGATTCTCTTTGTCTTTAACCCTTGGCATTTTAATTATGATGTGTCTTTGTATGGGCCACTTTAGGTCCCTCTTGTTTTGTACTCTTTGTGCTTCAGTGTGCAGCCCTGGTTAAAAATTGCTGATTTAGTAGATTTGGAAGGGTAATCAAGAGACTACCAAATCTAGGCATGACTGTGCCTAAGTCATGCAATGCAAGCCTGCTTTATTTTTTAAATTCTAGGAAATAATCCTTGAGAAATGAAAGAAATGAATGAATAGATGTTAAAGGCACCAGGACCACTATATCGGCACCTTTTCCAATAGCACAAGTATTTCATTAGTTATCATATTATTTGTAGAAGCAAATAGCTTATTGACAACTCTTCTATGACTTCTACCTTAAGGATAAATAATTGGGGAGGAACTTGCCCCTGTTTTTCAAAAAGGCAGAAAAATCCACTTCTGAGGTTTCCTATGGAGCCTAGATCAAAATATGGGGAAGAGTCATAAAAACGGCTTCTAGAGGCGTGTGGCACAGAGAGTATTGCCCACTAAATTCTGCATAGTTGCCTTCTATGTCCTAGTCTGTTTGCAGTGAGGAAAGAGTAATTTGACTAGTTTGTAGCAGGAAAATGTGAATACATGTATGTCAATTGCAGAGAGGAGTGTAAAGTCCATGAATAATTTCCACTCTCTCTCTCTCTTCCAGCACCATGGCAACTAAGAAGGCTGCACGTTCTTGATGGCCAATCATAAGAAGGTGGCCCTCTGTGTGACAGGGTGACTGAGGCAGCACCCCTCTGCTCCTTCATCAACATGGGTCATAGAGTATAGCCTGAGATATATAATTAAAGCATTTAGGAGTTTGTGTTGTTGCTACGGTAGCATAGCCTAGTTACCTTGACTAATTCAACCAACCATACTATAAGACTCATCTTGACTAACCTTGACTCTTCTCTGCATTAAATGACGCTAACTCTGCTTATCCTTTTTCCTTTTTTTTTTGGAAATCACGTAAAAAACAACCACCACCACCGTTAGTAGTTATTACTCTCTCTGGAGCTAAGTCTCAGTTTGTTGGGGGAGAGACTGCAAGGAGGCTGAGACCGAGGTCTGTCGGCTTTATGTTCAAGGGAAATATGTTACTAATGCCCTTTCTGGGCTTGAAGGAAATAATTGCACTCATTAAGTTGCTTTCGGTCCTCTTTTTTTTTTTTTTTTTTTTTTTTTCAGTCTAAATAACCCTTAGGTTAATTAGACATGGTTTTTAGCCTCAGGAAATTTTTCTGTGTGTGGTTAGTAATGGAGAGAATGATCATGAACTTGGTAATTAAATTTTCAGTCTTATAAATGCTAAGGAATGGCAAACTGCCTGCAAGGTATCTTATAAAAATCAATAGCCCTTGTGAACTAGTATCGTACATCAATAATTCTGAAAATATTAGGTCCCCATCAGGGTGCTTCCGATTGAGTGACAGGATAGTAGGTATCATTTTATACCTGGCCAAGTGTGCTCATCATTAACAGAAGTGTGGTCTTTTCCCAGTCCGGGCTGCACAAGTAACTGGGCTCATTTTTGAAAAAACTGTTGA
The DNA here is from genome assembly GCA_004026665.1 of Murina feae. Classification (NCBI taxonomy): domain Eukaryota; kingdom Metazoa; phylum Chordata; class Mammalia; order Chiroptera; family Vespertilionidae; genus Murina; species Murina feae. The sequence continues at coordinate 9,478 of PVJC01050702.1, read as the reverse complement.
CTGAGCCTGAAATAAGAATTTCTGAATCATTCTAATATTCAGCCAGGGTTGGGAACCACTGGTGAAATGAACAAGAATAGTAAGTGAGCATCAGAATCTGAATTTTGATCCTACAGCTTTTTATTAGCTATGTTACTTTAGACAAATCATATACACACTCTCTCTAGAGTTTGGTTTTCTTATTCAGATGATAGAAATAATACCACTCTCCCAGCTTAGACCTGTGCATAGTTTTTTTTTGAAATATATTTTTTATTGATTTCAGAGAGGAAGGGAGAGGGAGTGATAAATAGAAACATCAATGATGAGAGAGAATCATTGATCAGCTGCCTCTTGCACACCACCTTCTTGGGACAGAGCCCACAAGCCAGGCATGTGCCCTGACTGGGAATCGAACCATGACTTCCTGGTTCATAGATTGATGCTCAACCACTGAGCATGCTGATCAGGCTGTGTATAGTTTTGATTCTAAAAAATAACCCATATGTGGAAGTATTTGGTAAATTATGAAGAGTAAAACCATAATATTTTCATTGTTATTATTATAGACTCATGGAAATGACTCAGTCTCACTTATCATTTTACTGAAGTAGAAAGAAATAAGTATGAAGTGACTACGTTAATAAATTATGCCCCTGGCTATTAGTGTTCAAGAGAAACCAAAAATCCAAGCGGAATGACTTTGCTCGCAGACAACTTATCTCTTCTACTCCGATGCCCGTATTTGTAGAAAGAAGCAGGGTCACAACGTTTTGATGAATTACAATTCTGTGGCTCCCTTCCAGGCATGGTAGAAGTGCCAATGACATCAGAATTGTTATCCTTGTGAGCTCACTCCTTTTTACTTTTCTCGAGGTTGTAATTGCTTCAAGGATGGTGCACCTAAATCAGAATGGGTTTCAACTCCATGGAAGGCAGAGGCAGGATGGGAGCGTAGTATGGGGCTGCCTCCTACTTTCCATTTCATTAGCTGTGAACCTTGACCCTGCTCTGAAGGTTGTGTGAATTGGGGTATCCTGTGTGACCCTTTTGAGCTTATTCAATCTTTTTTATGAAGGATGTAATTCTTTTTTTTTAAAGAAAAATTTGTCTTTATTGTTGAAAGTATTTCAAATGTCCCCTCGCCTCCATTGGCCCCTTCTACCCCACTCCCACCACCTCCCAGGCTTTCACCGCACTATTGTCTGTGTCCATGGATTATGCATGAGTTTATTAAATCTTTATTAAGTTCCTGCTACTACCAGGCACTCTGATTAGAGAAGAGCAGTATTAAAAAAAACGCCCCTTCCTCAAAGAGTTTGCAGTCCAGACGGGAAAGAGCAACAAGCAAAAGGTACACTAATTTTTACCTTCAGCTGTATTATAATTAAGCTAAATCAGTGCCTGGCAGAGAAGCTGTTCAGTAAACTGTAATAACTACTGTCATTATTTGTTGTCTTGGATGTGCCAAAGGCACAAGCCAGGGGCATGAACCCAAGCCCTCCACCTAAGCAGGTCAGGCAGTGGTGGGATGTTGCTTATCTACACATTCCTGCCACTGGCTAAGCTCTGTCTGGGATGAAGGAGATCAGGGAGCATCTCTGAGTACAAAAAGACCTTGAAAAGCTTGCCCTTGACCTCAGCTGTCCCTCTGGCCCGAGATCAGACTCATTCTGAAGCAGATCTATGGCTTTGGGTTTTCTCCAGGACTGACAGGGCACGATTCCAGATCACGATTTCAGAACTCATCCTGGCCAGCAGTGAGCTGCCTGGGTTATCCTCAAGAACACCCTGGCCTTTTGAGAATCGCCCAACCAAAATGCCTGGGCCCTGGGCCAGACTCCCTCAGGCCTTTTCTGGTCCTGCTGGGGAGTCGGTTTTGAGCCAGAACCTGTTCCAAGAGGAGATGTGAATAGAGACTCACCCAAACATTAGCCAGCTCTCTCAACCATGGCTTTCTTTTGTGGGCTCGTTATAGCAAAAGTAATAGAATGATGTTTTTAAATCATAGAGAGATTTGTCCATGTAATAAGAAAATTATAATGCTTGAACATTCATTTTAAAAGGAGAACATAAACTTTCCTAGATTAGCGAGAATAATGGCATTTTACCATGTTATCTGAGGGCATTCGCCCAACTAGAGCTTGAATCTGCTTGTCTTCTAAAACCTACGAGCATGCACAGTTTAAACAAAAACAAAAGGGAAAGGAAAGAAACGCTCTCTAATAATAGAGAATAATTGAGACACAATGTAACGTGGAAAACGACTTTTGTGTTTTGTTTTTTCTGTTTTGAAGCCTGACCTCCAGCATGCCCCACATTGGTGATCTAGAGATATATTGCTTTGAAGGGTTGTTGTCTACTGTAGCTAACTAAGACTGCATTAAGGATCAAAATCCTGTTATAGATTTAAGCACTTTAAAGAGAAGGATTTGCCTGTATGGAATCACCTGCCTCGATGTAGCCCCTGTTTGCTTGCTTCTCAGAGAGATACTTTCTGAAAAACACACCAACTTGAGCTATTTAGGGCTGTGACATACACAGGGTGAGATCATCTCAATAGTCTGCTTCTCTGTCAGATAAGCTGCAAAAGTGTTCAAATCAAAATAATGGCATTTGGTTGAAGATGTTTCCCCTTCTCTCTCGGCTCATTTTTCATCTTCCAGGAGCCTCCTCCCCCAACCCAGTCTTCGCTTCTCTGCTATTCTTCACTTCTCTCACTTGTCTCCCTTCATGACAAGAAGGAGTGCCGCCACCGGGCCCATGCATCAAGTGGTGACACGGGCAGAGTCTCATTCCCTCTGACAGACGTCAATTTAAAAGGCAAGAGAAGATTTCCAGGCAGGGGTGAGGGCTGTGAATGGAATTAGTCATCATTACCCTGAAGGGAGATGGGCTCACTGTAGCTGTTCCCTCATCAGGCTTCTCATGACTGTGCCCTGAGGATCACCCCCATCACTCTAAATAGTGGAGACACAACCAATGTATGGGTTAAAGTGATGAGCAGGAGAGACAGGCCTATCCCAAAGTAAATAGACTGAACTAGGCATTACAACAGTTAATATGTCAGGTCCCTGTTGGGAGGCCATAGATCCTGTGTGGTCTATTTCCCTTGCATATTGAAATTGATTGTGCCTTGGGCTATGGCAGGGTTGGTGGGGGAGGGGAGCTGACATTCATCCTTCCAGTCACATGGATCAAAGAAAGCAGACAGCGTTATGTGGAATTATTTGCTCTGAAGGTGCAGGGAATAGAATTTAATAGAGCAATGGGGTATAATGAAAGAAGCCATGAGTCTTAGCCAATGTCTCCCCAGGCCACACCATTCGAGGAATATAAATAAGATCATGCACTTACCCAAATCATATTTCTCTGGCTCAGTCTGATCTAAAACTGTAGAAACTATATCCTCTTTTTTCTTCCCCCCTCCCCTTCCCTGACCAGCTGTTTCTAGGAGACCTCAGGGATGCTTCCTGTAGTTTTGAACACTGTCCCCTTGACCACCAAATCTGGGGTTCTCCTCCTCCCCTTCTGCTCACTGTGGAGAAGTCTATCAGGAGAGGCTGTCAGCTAACTGAGCCAGTCCCTGAGGTCAAATATTAAGAACATCATTGCCACTATGATGCCACTGGCACTGGCCCTGTTGCCTGCAATGCCACAGAGAGTCTCTAGTTACTGCTCAAATGCCTGGCACCAATGCTCTTAACCCAATTGGTTCCTCCTTGAACTCAAAGCAAATTCAATGCCACAGTGACATTGATGGAACTGATCTCTTGGTTTCTACTTCCTCATTACTGCTACTCCCCACATTCAAGCTGCTCTCATGAATCCACAGTGACTGAGTCAGAGGAAAGTCTGAGTAACTCTTACTGCCCTGGTTCAGATTCTCCAGAAACAAGACTCAGAAGGGGATTTGTGTGCAGGCTGTGCATGGGGAGTACATGCAGAAATATTGCTTATGGAGGAGAGATCGGGAAACCAGATTGGATGTCTACCAAGAGGGGCAGAAGTACAGTAAACACCTGTGAGGGAGTGACGCAGCAGGATTGGGCAAAGGGAGAGTGAAAACTGTCCTATTGTTATAGCAGAGGCTTCTTCCATGGGCACATCTGGAGCTGGGCCAGGCCTTCAGTGTTGCCCATAATTGAGGCAAGGGGCCAGGGTTTATACCTCTATATCATTCAGTTATTGGATGTGAGATATGCCAAAGAGGGGACATACCTGAATAGGGTAGTCCTATTCAGCCAAGGGCTCGTCCCAAAGAAAGATTCTGCTGGGAGTGGTCTGCAGCGAACAATGTGCCCTCTGAAGAATGAATACCTTGGTCTTAACCTTCCTCATGCCTCGACCCTTTAATACAGTTCCTCATGTTGTGGTGACCCCCAACCATAAAATTATTTTCGTTGCTACTTCATAACTGTAATTTTGCTACTGTTATGAATCATAATGTAAATATCTGATGTACAGGATGTATTTAAGCGACCCCTTTGAAAGGATCATTCGACCCCCAAAGGGGTCGCGACCCACAGGTTGAGAACCACTGTCCTAGAGACTTGGTTGATCTTGGTGGTACACTGTTCCTTAGGCTGAATTATATACTGAGAAGATCCTTAAACTCCTACCAAGCTTTCTCTTCAGTCTCCTTTGAATCCTTAGTTAAAGGATTGCTAATACCCATCCTGGGAACACTGATTTAAGCAAAATGAGAATATGTTTCATTTAAGTCCTGGAAAGTAAGGTAGGAAGTTTGTAAGATAACAAAGAAGATGAGGCCTCCCCTCGCCAGTTTGACTCAAAGGTTAGAGCATTGGCAGGCAGACTGAACAGTAGGGGCTTCAATTACAGTTAACAGCAAGGTACAGGCTCAATTTCCAGTCCCTGTCAGGGCACTTGCAGGAGGCAACCAATTTATGTGTCTCTCTCACAACAATGTTTCTCTCTCTGTGTCTCTCCCCATCCCTTCCACTCTCTCAAAAGTCACTGGAAAAAAATATCCTCAGGTGAGGATTAATAAAACGAAACAAAAAAGAATGTGAGGTCTGAGTCTAAAGTCCTGGATGCCCCTCTGCCTGTTTCAACTCTTACTTAGGTGACATTGAAAATCACTTCCCTTCCTAGGCCCCATCTGTGAAGTGTGGAATTAGGCTAGCTGTCCCTAACTGTTTTCAATTTAAATTTTTCTCCAATAATATGCTCTCATAGACATTAAAACTTAATGTTAAAGACACAAAAGTAAGCAAGAAAAAAAAAAAAAACAACAACAACAAAGAAAAAGTAGAATAACAAACCACAACAACTTCAAATTCCAAAATAATTGCCAGAAGCAACTCCATTGATATACAGCAGTGGTCAGCAAACTTTTTCTGTAAAAGGACAAATAGCACCTATTTTTTATTTTATAGGAACATATGGCCTCTGTCACAACTTCTCTACTCTGCTGCTGCAGTGCGAATAATCATAGATAATATGTAAATGAATGAGCATGGCTGTGTTCCAAGAAAACTATGTTTACAAAAGCAGAAAACAGATAACCAGTTGCGGTTTGCCACCCCTGCTATAGAGTTAAAAGGAAGAAAGAAATCTTAATTAACACTCCCTGTTACTCAAAGTATGTTTCATGAGTGCTCAGCATTGACATCATCTGGAGAGTATTAGAAATGCAAAATCTCAGCTGAATTCTAAAAGACTTCTCAAAAGTATCCCCAGGTAAATTTCATTATATGCACACTGAAATGTGAGTAGTACTCATCTAATCTCATTTCTACAGCTGGACAGCCTAAGGCCCAGAGTGATCAAATATGCATAGAGACACACAGCTAGTTTTCCATCAATTTGAGTAGAAAAGTTCTGATTCTTTTTTCATTCTACAAATGTTTATTGAGCATTTACTACATGTCAGGCTGAAATACCTGCTTTCATAGATCTGAATACATTTTGGAAGGGAAACAGACAATAAAGAACTTTAAAATAAGCTATATGGCAAATTAGAAATCAATAAATGTTTTGAAAAAAATACTTATAGAGACTATTGAGAGGTGGGCGTTACATAATTTTATACAAATTTGTCAAAAAAGATGTCAATGACAAGGCAACATCTGAGCAATGACTTGAAAGTGTCACAGGTATCAGCACATAGACATCTAGGGGACAGACTTCTAGACATAGGAAACAGCAGGTGCAAAGGGCCTGCATTGGGATCATGACTAGCATGTTCAAAGAACAAAAAAACAGTTCAGTGACTTGGAGTGGAGTAAAGACAGGGAAAGTTAGTTAGAAATAAAGTCCTAAGGGCAGAAATAGGTTATGGCCATAGGAGGGTAGAAGACACAATTGTGTAGATTGTTGTAAAATTTTGCCTTTCATGCAAACTAAACAATTTTGAGCAGATAGCAACATGATCATTCTGGGTCCTGTGTTAACAATAGAGAGCAGGTGGAGGAGGCAACAGGGAAACAGACCATTGCAATAATTCAAGGGAGACATGATGGTGGCCCAACTGCTTATTGTTGTCTCCTTATCAAGTCATAAAGTGATATTTCATAACATTGATTCACTACAACTTATTAATATTGAGGTTATTTTTATTTTATAATTTTTCAAAATAGATAGAAACCGAACACATTTGAGATGGATGTTTTTCTTAGAAATTGGTCTTTTTTTTTTTTTTTTTTTTTTTTTTTTTTTTTTTTTTTTTTTTTTTTTTTTTTTTTTTTTTTTTTTTTTTTTTTTTTTTTTTGCTTTATTATCTTTCAGTATGCATTGCTATTAAGGAGAAGTCTGATGCTAATATGATTATTTTTCTTTTGTAGGGAAGTTGTTTTTTCTCTTTGGAATAATTTAGAAGTGTTATTTTTTTTTAGTTTTGGCTTGTAGAATGACAATTTGACACATTTAGTGATGGATTTGTACTCATAAACCTTTATGTCCTTTGCTCTGTAAAATTTTTCTGTTATTTCATTGATTATATATATTTATTTATCATCTTTGTTTTTTTTCCTTATGCTCTTATTAAATAGATTTTAGATCTAATAGATCTATTCTCTGAACCTCTTAATTTTATTATACCATCACACACACACACACACACACACACACACACACACACACACTAGAGGCCCGGTGCACAAAAATTTGTGCACTGGGGAGGACAGTCCCTCAGCTGGCCTGTGCCCTCTCGCAATCTGGAAGCCCTCAGGGGATGTTCACTTGCCAGCGGGAAGCAGGCCTAAGCTGCAGTCAGACACCTTAGCACTGCTGAGGAGGCAGGAGAGGCTCCCACCACCACCACTGTACTGGCAGCCATCAGCCTGGCTTGTGGCTGAGCAGGGCTCCCCCTGTGGGAGTACACTGACCACCAGGGGCAGCTCCTGCATTGAGCATCTGCCCCCTGGTGGTCAGTGTGTGTCATAGTGACCAGTCATTCCCAGTCATTCTGTTGTTAGGGTCAATTTACATATTACCCTTTTGTTATATAGGATAGAGGTCTGGTGCATGGGTGGGGTTCCCACTGGGGTGCCTGTCCAGCCTGGGTGAGTGGCTGATGGCTGTTTTCAGGCTGGCCATAGTCACTTCAGGGTAGGGGGTCCTGCTGGGGTGCCTGGCCAATCTAGGTGAGTGGCTGATGACTGTTTGCAGGCTGGCCAAGCCCACTGGCGACCCAAGCTCCCAGCGAGGCTGGAAGCAGGTATCTGGGATTTACTTATCTTCTATAATTGAAACTTTGTTGCCTTTTTGCAGAGGCCACAGCCGACAAAGGCAGGCGGCAAGCTTAGCTTCCTCCATAGCCAGGGCAACCAAGCCTCCTGCTTGCTCCAGCTCTGTGGCTGCTGGCTGCCGTCTTGGTTGGGTTAATTTGCATGTAGTTGCTCTAATTGGCTGGTGAGTGTGGCTTGGGATGTAGCGGAGTGACACAATTAGCATATTACTCTTTTATTAGATTAGGTGCCATACTCTATGAAATCCTTTGGTGTGATGGCCTATCTCACTATTTACTCTTCAGCCTGGTTCATTTTGCTGTTCATCTCACCTTTTAAATTCATTTTTATTTTTATATTCTCCAGATTATTTTTCATAAAATACTTTCCTAGTTTTATAGAAATGATAAAACATATCCATATTATAGCATTACGGACTCAGTCTGCTTGCTCCATTAAATATTTTGCCATCTGTTCATTTTCTACATACAGAATTGAGGTTCTTTCTTTTGCAGTTTTGCTTTTCCTCAGATATTTGCTGATCCTTAGTTTATCTGCTCATATTTCTCAGAAACATTTCCTGCTTGCCTGTTTGTCAATGCATGTTTTGACTATAGAAGCTAGTCTATGGAGTGATATGTCAGAACATAATAAGCTGGCAGCCCGTGTTTTTGTTTTGAAGTTACTCCCTCCATTTTCCTCTGTGCCTTCAGTTACCTGCAATCTTCTGGCTTTAGTGATCTACTCTCAAGATATTTTCTCTCAAGATATTTGCACAAAGTGATAGATAATGACATGAAGTTTTATTATCACTTCTTGTATGCTTTGACTTGGATTATCATCACTCAAAACTACTCTGATCTCAACACCATTTATTTATTCTGTATTTGTGCATTTTATTACAATTTTATATATACTTCAGTTTCTCTTTCATTCACACTGGCTTTCTTTTTTACAGAAATTCATCAAAACTTTTTGTTCACCTAATATAATCATTTTTGTTTCCTGACACATTATAAAATATTTTAAATAGACTATTTGTTTAAAAGGATTTGGGGTTTTGAAATGAAAGTGGTTGCTAATGCTCAGTCCATTCTGCTTTAACAGCTTTGCAATGCAAAGTATAATGTTGCAGGGGCATAAATTGTAGAACAAAAACTCCAGAGGAAGTTGACACAGAAACAGGGTGATGGTACATGTCTACTTTTAGGGTTGCTATTGTAGTGAGAGTGTGGGTGTAAGAAGATATGCAGGAGATTTCCAGAGATTGATTTGCATTCCAAATTGAGTATTGAATCTTTATTCCTTGGCTAGCCAGATAAGGAGAGAGCCAACAGTATATAAAAATGAGCTAGAATCCAAATCATATGAATGCTTCAGAATGAGTCAAGGAAGTCTTAAGACAAAACCTCTTCCCAAAGCACAGCACACAGATAACTATTTGATGATAGGAAAGAGTTTTGAAAATAGTAACCACATTGATAATCAGGATTTGGGTTAATTTCAAGATACTGTTTATTAGAAATGATTGACATTTCATCGCAGCTTTAATAGGAAGAGATTGCAATTACAACAGAACTAAAGCACTAGGCCAAGACTTTTCTATTGTATGTAAATAATAATCATTTTGATTTTTGAACTCCCTCAATGGATCCACCCCTAACTCATGTTCCGAGAACTTTAGGAGCCATTTAAAATATAATCTAATAAAAGAGTGATATGCAAATTGACTGTCACTCCAAGACACCTATGCCACGCCCACCAGCCAAGCCATGCTCACCAGCCAATCAGAGGGGCTGTATGCA
>PVJC01050701.1:0-11725 GCA_004026665.1 Murina feae | reverse complement strand
TATACACCAATAGTGAACTTACAGAAAGAGAGACTAAAAAAGCAATCCCATTTACTATCGCACCAAAAAAAATTAAGATATCTAGGAATAAAGTTAACTAAAGAGATAAAAGACCTCTACTCAGAAAACTACAGGATGTTGAAAAAAGAGATAGATGAAGACATAAACAGATTGAAGAACATACCATGTTCATGGATTGGTAGAATCAATATCATTAAAATGCCCATACTACCCAAAGCAATTTATAAATTCAACGCACTCTCCATCAAAGTACCAATAGCATATTTCACAGACCTAGAATGAACTCTCCAAAAATTCATCTGGAATAAAAAAAAGGCCCCAAATAGCTGCAGCAATCCTGAGAAAGAAGAAAGTAGGTGGGATCTCCATACCAGATATTAAGCTGTATTACAAAGCCACAGTGCTCAAAACTGCCTGGTACTGGCACAAGAATAGACATATAGACCAATGGAACAGAATAGAGAACCCAGAAATCGACCCGAACCAATATGCTCAATTAATATTTGACAAAGGAAAGAGTCAAGAACATACAATGGAGTCATGACAGTCTCTTCAATAAATGGTGTTGGGAAAATTAGACAGATACATGCAAAAAAAGAACCTAGACCACCAACTTACACCATACACAAAAATAAACTCAAAATGGATAAAAGACTTAAATTTAAATATAAGACAGGAAACCATAAAAATACTAGAGGGATTTAAAGGCAACAAAATCTCAGACTTATGCCAAAGCAATTTCTTCACCGATGCAGCTCCTAGGGCATTAGAAACTAAAGAGAAAATCAACAAATGGGACTACATCAAAATATAAAGCTTCTGCACAGCAAAAGAAACCATCAACAAAACAACAAGAAAGCCAACTGCATGGGAGAACATATTTGCCAATGTTATTACTGATAAAGGTTTAACCTCTAACATTTATAGGGAACTCACACAACTTAACAAAAGGAAGATAAACAATCCAATCAAAAAATGGGCAAAGGACCTAAATAAACAGTTTTCAAAAGAGGACATCCAGAAAGCCAAGAGACATATGAAAACATGCTCAAAGTCACTAATCATCCGAGAGATGCAAATCAAAACAACAATGAGGTACCATCTCACACCTGTCAGAATGGCTATCATCAGCAAATCAACAAACGACAAGTGCTGGTGAGGATGCAGAGAAAAAGGAACCCTCGTGCACTGCTGGTGGGAATGCAGACTGGTGCAGCCAGTATGGAAGACATTACGGAGTTTCCTCAAAAAATTAAAAATGGAACAGCCATTTGACCCAGTAATCCCACTTCTAGGAATATATCCCAAGAAACCAGAAACAGCAATCAGAAAGAATATATGCACCCCTATGTTCATAGCAGCATAAGTCACCATAGCTAAGATTTGGAAACAGCCTAAGTGCCCATCAACAGATGAATGGATTAGAAAACTGTCGTACATCTACACAATGGAATACTGTGCTGCTGTAAAAAAGAATGAATTCTTACCATTTGCAACAGCATGGATGGAACTAACTGGAGAGCATTATGCTAAGTGAAATAAGCCAATCAATGAAAGAAAAATACCACATGACATCACTCTTTTATCAATAATAAAGACCATTATAAACTGATAATCAAAAATAAATATAGAAGCCCTAACCAGTTTGGCTCAGTGGACAGAGTGTCGGCCTGCGGACTGAAGGGTCCCGAGTTTGATTCCAGCCAAGGGCATGTACCTTAGTTGCGGGCACATCCCCAGTAGGAGGTGTTCAGGAGGCAGCTGATCGATGTTTCTCTCTCATTGATGTTTCTAACTTTCTATCCTTCTCCCTTCCTCCCTGTGGAAAATCAATAAAATATATTAAAAATAGATACAGAAGCAGAGCAGCATCAAACAGACTGTCAAACTACAGTGGGAAGGCCGGGGAGGGCTGAGGGGAGGGGAAAGAGATCAACCAAAGGACTTTTATGCATCCGTATAAACATAACCAATGGACACAAGACACTGGGGGGTAGTGGAGGCCGGGGGAAGGTCAAGGGGGAAATAAAAGGGACATATGTACTACTCTTTGTAATATTTTAAGCAATAAAAATAAAAAACATAATCTAAACTAAAAAAGTCAGGAAGCAAGAGTCATGGGAGCTACATTAAAATCTGTTCAGCATACTGTATGACACTTCATTTCACAAGAGTATGTGCGTTTGTGTCTCTGTGTGTGTTTCAAGACATGATATGCTCCAAGAGCTTTGTGTCACTTGTCCATGGTTGTATCTTTAGCACCTACAACAGTACTTGAGACATAGGAGATACTCAAAAATTTGTGGAAGGAATGAATTAATGAACAGATGAATACCCACTATGTGCATAATGCTGACAATTATTTTGGGCTGTGGCTATGCCTGATATGTTTAGTTTGCAGCATTTTTGTATACCAAATTAGTATAAACCGTTAGCCTCTTAGTGATAATAAACTCTAAATTGTTGGATGTAAAACATTTGATAAGAATTATGGGATTGTTTTAAACTTAGTGAAGACATGTAGCTATTAAATTTCTAAAGTCCAATGATTTTTATGATGTAAAATTTATGACCAAGTCACCTTTCTAAAACTAATTAGTAGAAAATACATCTTTCAAGTTGGAGAATTCTAGCATGATTAGGAAAAAGTGCTTGACCCTGCCTCTTCTCCATCAAATCTCTTTTCTTTTTTATGTGGCACAAGTTTTCATTTTAGCCTTTGAAGAGTTCTGCTCTGTAGTACTTTGTAATGACTGCCATCTGTTAAGGAGAAAGCCTTAACATTATAGACTTATTGAATGTTACAGCTTTAGGGTTCCTTGATCCAGAATACAGAAAAATAGCGCCTCGTGGCTTCAACAGATGTTTTTCTTGTTTACACTGAAATTCCAGTGTCAAAAAGCCAGTCCTTGCTTCATCCTCACAAGAAGAAAATATCCTGTATTCCATGGACGAAGATGAAGAAAAAGCAGCAGACCGTTTTGGATGCCAAACAACACATGGATAGCTCCTTACACCAGGATGTCTGGGAACATCAGTGACAGGATGCCTCCTCACAGCTGCTGGGGTCCCTCTGATGAGAAGGCTTTATGGGAAAAAATAGGCAATCAACATTCTGCAAAGGATGACATTTTCTATTAAATTGTCCCCACTTTTTATATAACACAGCTGCAACAGCTTTATGTGGCTTTTCCTAATGATACCTCATCTTACAAGCATGCACAGTAGCATAATAGTTTGTCAATGGCTCCCTCTAAATTCGCAGTGTTTCCCAGAAATGACTTCCCACTTCACCTGAAAATCCCCTCCCCCAAACCTGGAGAGTCCAAATGCCTGTATTTATTGGTGCCTGCAACAATACCGAACTTTAAAATGGGGGAAGGGCAGATTCGTCTGTGTGTGTGTGTGTGTGTGTGTGTGTGTGTGTGTGTGTCTGTCTGTCTGTCAGAATATTTATATTTATTACCCGTTTTAGATCTGAAAGAATGAGCACTTGTTCCTTGTGTATATTGATGATTTTATGAGGTCATCAAATTCTCATCAGCCAGTTGTCTTTATGAACACTTCCACTGACACAACTAATTCATTATTGTTGGTTAAAGGGCAGATTCTTATCAGCAGTATTCCAGTAATATTTTCCTCATGTAGGTGGTGGTGTCGTTCTCCGAAAAAGCTGGCATGTGGTTTGATCTTTGACCATTTAGTGCAGTTCCTATATACCCACTCCATAACTACTCACTGAATGAATGAATGAATGAATGAATGAATGGTCAGTTAACTGTTCTAGGTTTCCTTTTAATTAAAAAGAAAGTAGTTATGTAGTTTTCATGTTTGGCAAGTTGCTAAGAGCAGTGATTATAAATTTAGTGTGTCTTCCTAAGTGCTCTCAGCTTGTGTTGATGCTTTCCTTTACAATAAGTTGTTACTGGGTTTGCAGATGTGTATATTACACTGAATTATATATGTAATTGATAAATAACTCCTCATGAAGAAATTGTCCAGATTAATCTCGAATGAGCACTTCTGGCTGTGGTATTTGATGTCTTGTATTAAAGTGCTAGTTTTGAAAATTAAAGGTATACTTCAAACCTCCTCACTTTTATTGTGCTTTAATGTTTATAAGATACTCTGTAATTATTTGAATACATATTGGGTAGATCCTAAAAGCAATTTCATAAACTTAAGGCTTAATTTTGCAATATTTAAGGAATAAGATAAATATATCTTCTCTAGTGTTCTGATTTATATATTATTATTTATTGAGCATTTTAGATAACATGGAGAAAACAAATCCAAAAATATAACTAATAGAAAGAATATTCCATAATGGAAATATTTTAAAAATTAAAAATACTTTGTCATTTATATTATTATAGCCTAAACATCATTTTAGGAAATACTTCTCTGTCTCTATGTTATCTGGTACCCCTGTCATATTCTCTCAAATCAACCTATATTTTCTTCCATGGTACTGATTTATCATCAATTCTGATTATATGTTTGTATAATTTATTGCTCAATTAAGAGGAATCTGAATAAGAACAAGGACCATGTCTGTTTTGCTCACCAGTGATTTCAAGCATCTAGCACAGTTTTTGGCACAAATGAGTCATCAGAAAATATTTCTTAAATGAATGAATAAGTAGAGCACTGCTAGGGGAAGTTCAGCTAGAAGATTTATTTTTAATATCTGCATAGAATTTAGTTGCATGGATAGATATTGTATAATTTGCTGATTTCATCCTGTTAGACATTTATTTTTTGCCAATTATTTACCATTTTAGATAATCTAATTCACATTTGCCTATGAACTGTGTTATAGCATTGCAAACTAATATAAAAGGATTTTATGACACCTAATAAAATAACCCCAAAAATATGCTGGAAAACAGCAGAATGTCAGTATTAACTTAACTGATGCACTGGTCCCATGGATATGACACTGTATATCAAAATTCCATGATTTAATTTTTTAAAAATAATTTTATATTAAAGACTCAACATTAAAATATGTTTTTAAAAAATATTTTTATTGATTTCAGAGAGGAAGGGAGAGGGAGAGATAGAAACATCAATGATGAGAGAGAATCATTGATCAGCTGCCCCCTGCACAGCCCCACTGGGGATTGAGCCCACAACCTGAGCCTGTGCCCTGACTGGGAATCAAACTGTGACCTCCTGGTTCATAGGTTGACACTCAACAAGTGAGCCATGCTGCAGGACTAAAATATTCTTGATGTTTGTATGCCCTTATTTTTTTAATATTCTGACTTAAAATATTTAAATCAAGCATATATTTGTAGAAGATATCATTTCCACTAAAACCCTAAAAAATTTAAAAAAACTTTTTCCTGCCAGTTATTGCAATCTCACCTTTCTCTGGCTGCTGGGACATGTGGTTTCTGGTGAAAATAAAAATAGTGCTACAGGTGCAGCCTGATTCAGAGCCCAAATAGCAGTAGACTCTACTGAAATACATTATATTATTACAGAAGACCAGAGAAAAACCAAGCCACGCTTAGAGAAAGGGAGTTACATTTTATTATTAAACTAGGGGCCTGGTGCACAAAAATTTGTGTACTAGGGGGGTGGGGGTGGGGGTCCCTCAGCCCGGCCTGTGCCCTCGGTGAGGGGCTGAGAGCCATTAGTGCAGGCCTGGACGTTTCCCACCGGAGGGCCCACGATTGCACACCCCTGGTGGGCCCACACCGCTGAGGGGACACACCTGGCGCAGAGTTGGGTGGCAAGCCAGGGGTGGACGCTGGTGCAGAATCCCTTGGTGGGGCCCTGCTACTGAGCAAACACACCCGGGGTGGAGCTGGGCAGTGGACTGGCTTCGGATTCTCCGCACTGTGCAGCAGACGCTCCCGCACGCCCTGTGGAGGCCCCTGGGGGCGGATGAAGGTAGCGGACCCTGGATGGGTGTTCCTGGACACCCTGCGGAGGCCCCCAGGGCAGAGCCAGGCAGTGGACCCAGGACAGGCATTCCTGGATGTCCCGCAGAGGCCCCTGGGGGGCAAAGCCAGGCAGCAGACCCAGGACGGCTGCTCCTGCACACCCTGCAGAGGCCCCGTGCTCCTGCATGCCCCAGGGAGGCCCCCAGGGGGTGGAGCCAGGCAGTGGACCCGGGACAGGCACTCTTGGATACCCTTTGGAGGCTCCCGGGGGCGGAGCTAGGCAGCAGACCCAGGACAGCTGCTCCTGGACACCCCGAGGAGGCCCCAGGCCAGACCCCCCCTCCCACTGAGCTGACACACCTGGCAAAGCTATGCCGGCCGGCCGTGGAGGCTCCCAGTGCAGAGCCGCCCTGCCAGCCTCCATCTTGGCTGGGTTAATTTGCATACAGCCGCTCTGATTGGCTGGTGGGCGTGGCTGTGAGCTGAGGCTCAGCCAGCCTAGGCAGGCAGTTGCAACAGTTTGCTCTAGTTCCATGGCTGTTGGCCTCCATCTTGGCTGGGTTAATTTGCATACAGCTGCTCTGATTGGCTGGTGGTAATGGTCAAATTTGCATGTTTCTCTTTTATTATAGAAGATTCTGTGCAGGCCCAGAGAAAAATGTGTCTTTCAAATTCTGGGCCCCCCAACATGGAGGAAACTTTCTTTATTTATAGTATTTCCAGTCCTTTGTCTCCCAAATTTGGAATGAGACTTCTGGGCCTTCTGGGAAAGAAGGCCTGCGTGCTGGGAAGGGGCCGTGAGACCATATCTCAAAGCCTGGCCTGGTGCCAGCACTGACAACTCTGTCGGGGGCATAGATTATGGCCTCTCTGGGATGGGAGTAGTCTTATTTTCATTATTATTTAAGCAAGCAAGTGTTTACAGAAGCCAAAATAGCAAGGTTAAAATTTCAAACACCAGTTTTTATGTAAGATGGATGCTTCAATATCATAACCCTGTTTCTAACTGACAATATTATCCATTACTGTGTTGGGGAGTGAATAATATGGGCTAAAACTGGCCACAAAATATATTAATATATATTAAAAATCAAATAGTATTTCAGAAACAAGTAGTGTTTGCTTTGGTTTTTGCTGCAGACTAGTCTTCCTTTAAATGGCAAAGTACAACGACAATGAGGAAAGAGCTAGGTCAATTTAACACTAACTGTGGTTAGCAGGGCAAATAAATGTGTAGTTCTTTTCACAGTATGCATTTCAGAAATACAATAAAGCTTGTGAAACATGGAAGAAAATAAACCTGCATTATGAAGCACAAGGAAGAAACAGTATTGGTGATAAAGCAGGTAGCCAGTATGGCCAAGCCTGATTTGAGCCCTGGAGAAGACAAAAGACTTTCCAGGGGCCCAGGCTATATTGAGGGAGGTAGTAGGTAATAAATGGAAGAGTGATGGAATTAAAGGAAAAAGCAAAGAAAAGAGGGATATTATTATTGTATAAATTAACACATCAAACCTGAGTGTTACACCAGCATAACAAAACCTGTTTTTGTTTCCTCTTGACCTAGTCACTGATCACATTTACAAATCAGTATTTTGAGTTACATAGCCTCACTTCTGCTACTTCCCCTAGACCAGGAAATGGTGGGGAAGACATTCCTTGGGTAGTGCTGTAAATTGAATTGGGACTGTAGTGATTTTAAGCAACCGCTCTCAGGGCCTCTTATGCTCCTACAGTAAAGGTATAATCCTTTGACCATTCTTTGCCTAGAGATTGCCCTGTATGGTGAAAGCAGTGGATTGAAGACCTGTGAACAACTTGTAAATAGTATGCTATATTTGAAGGCCCATCTGCAACTCCTTATCTGTCATGAATTTGTCATGCCGTCCATTCAGAGAGACATTCTCTCTGTCTCTATGTATCTGTCTGTCTGTCTGTCTCCCTCCCTTCCCAACCTCTGAAGCTTTTTGTTTCAAGCTTCTATGGCTCTTTATGTTTATTTGTGATATGTAAGCACATTTTTCTTATCCTTTACAAACATTGAGCATGAACATTAACATGGACGTTAAATGTGAAGACCTTCAGTTACTAACACACCACACACACACAGAGTCAGATACATGCATTTTCACAGACTATAGAGAGGGTAAATAAAGGTTCAAAATCATTTCTGTTCACTATATGTGTTGTTCTTATGTCCAGTCTGGGATACTACATATTCCTGTATTTAAAGAGAGTGTGTGTGTGTGTGTGTGTGTATATATATATCCTAATATGCAAATAGACAGAACAACCGAACGACCGGTCACTATGACATGCACTGACCACCAGGGGGCACATGTGGAACATGGTGGGCTTTGGCTGTGCTGGGATGGTAGAGCAGGTGAGCAGGAGTGCCAGACCAAGGCAGGGCGACAGTTGCTGTCATCAGGGTAAGCTTCTGGTGGTTACTGAAAATTCTTTGCTCCCGTGCATTATGGTCCCACCCAGCGCTCATACCCACTGCCTGCACCCGGTGCCAGTCCCGATCGCTCGGCGCTCTCAGCACGTGTGAGTGGTGAGTGCTGGCCCCAATCTCCTCTGAGGGCTTCTCCACCTCCTCCTGCTCCTAAGGGGCAATTGGGTCAGCAACTGCCACTCACACCCAGTGACGGCACGGGCACCAATCACCCCACACCATCAGTGGGTGCAAGTGGGGTCAGTGCTGCCAGCCAGTGGGAGTGGCAGTGGCAGTGGGAGCAGGGCTGCCAGCAGACAGGGTACCAGAGGCCGCAGTGGGAGGGGCCAGGAAGGGGTATGGAAGATGAGTCAAGACCTACCCCTGTGCCCACGCAGCCTTGTGGTCCCTATTTCCTTTCAAGGTGCACAAATTCATGCACTGGGACCCTAGCATTTTAAATAAATAATTATAGTAAAGTGATCTTAAAGGCAAAAAAGAAGTTACTTCACTTTGTCTTGAAAATACAAATTTATTGTTTTTTAATTGTTTTTCTGTTTAAAAGTAAAGGATAAATCAAGAGTAATAATTAGTTTTTATTATTATACTAGAGGCCTGGTGCACAAATATTCATGCACTGGGGGTCCCTTAGCCCAGCCTGCTGCCTCTCACAGTCCGGGAGCCCTCAGGGGATATCCTACTGACAGCTTAGGCCTGCTCCCTGTACCACCCCCAGCACCCTGCTGCTGATGCCATGCAGGCTGCCACAACTGCCTGCCCTGGGCCCTCACAGATGCCATGGCTTTATCTGGAAGGACATTCAGAAGGATGTTTGGCTGTCTGGTCTAATTAGCATATTATCCTTTTATTATTATAGACTAAGGGCCCGGTGCACAAAAATTTGTGCACTCGGGAGGTCCCTCAGCCGGGCCTGTGCCCTCTCGCAGTCTGGGACCCCTTGGGGGATGTCCACCTGCTGGCATGCCTGGCCAGCCTGGGTGAGGGGCTGATGGCTGTTTGCAGGCTGGCCAAGCCCCCCAGTGTAGACCCTCACCCTATTGGGGTGCAGCCAGCCTGAGTGAGGGGCTGAGGACTGTTTTCAGGCTGCCCACAGTCCCTTCAGGGTTCGAGTTCCTAGTGGGGTGCGTGGGTGTGAGGCTTAGGGCTGTTTTCAGGCTGCCCACAGCTCCCATTGACCCAACGTCCCAGCAAGGCTGGCTGGAAGCAGGGTTCTAGGGTTTATTTATCTTCTATAATTGATACACTGTTGCTTTAAGCTGAGGCCTAGGCAGGTAATGAAGCCTCCTGTTGGCTTCAGCTCCATGGCTTCTATAAGTGAAAGAATGTTGCCTTAGTAGAGGCCCAGCGGGCCTAGGCAGACAGTTTCCTCCATCGCTGGTGCAACAGAAGCCTTCTGTTTGGTTCAGCTCCGGGACTTCTATAATTGAAAGAATGTTGTCTTAGTAGAGGCCCAGCCAGTCTAGGCAGACAGTTTACTCCTGGTACAACGGAAGCCTGCTGTTTACTCTAGCTCCGTGACTGCCTGCCTCCATCTTGGCTGGGTTAATTTGCATACAGCCGCTCTGATTGGCTGTTTGGCGTGGCTTAGGCATCCTGAAGAAATGGTCAATTTCAATATTACTCTTTTATTAGATTAGATGACTTTTACTGAAAACAATTTTGTCATATGAAGGAGAGGAATAGAAAAAAATATCCTCTAGAGATTTCAAATACACTAAGAATACCATTGATATAAGCCTTTTTTCTAATTTGAAAAATGGGAATAATACTACCTTTATAGTAGGGCAAACTAATTACATAATCCACAAAGGCCTTATTGCAGTGCCTGGCACTGTGGAAAGTAGCAGTCCTTATTTTTATGAAGCTAATGAAGTGGCACCTTAGAGTAAAAAACAAGGTAAATGAATAAATATACAATATCTTAAATAGAAATATATGCTAGAGAGAAGAAGTAAATCAGTGTGAAATATCAGGATAGTGAGCTGAATTTTAGGTTGAGGATAATTGTTGAGTAAACTGCAAGAAGAAAGGGTTTTGAGAAAGAGCTATATGAAAAAAAATAGCATTCTGGGGGCAGGGGGAGAAAGGCCTTGTTAATAAAGGAGTGTGGAATATTTGAGGCATAGCAAAGGGCTATGGCTGGAGTGGAGTGAGTGTCTGGGAGAGCACTAGGACATATCTGGCAAGAGTTCTACAAATCATAGAAAAGTCTTTGCTTTTCTCTGAGGGACATGCTAAGCATTTGGAAGATTTTAAGCAGAACTTGACTACATTTTAACAGCTCTGGCCCTGAGCTGAAAATAGACTAAATGATTACTATGTATTTCCATGGTCCAGGTAAAGTACAATGACAGGCTAGATCAGAATGCTACCAGTGGCAGTAGTGAGTGGTAGGTTTATTCTGGATATATTGCAAAGGTAGGGATACATAAGTTGAAAATGTTGTAATTATCTTCTCTTCTGTTATTTTTCCTTAACATATATCCTAATTCTTTCAAATACTAATCACATCTGATGATTTGGGTAATCAACTGTTCCAACTGGTGGCCTCAGAGTCAAATGAATTCTTTAACTGTTCTGTTTATTATGAGGCAACAATGAACAATGAATTAACATTATTTTTCAAATGAGAAAATAACATTATGTTTCCTAGTGTCTTGGTGATTCCCTTTTTCTCCTACCTGCACATTAATGAACACTTCAAATTGGGTAAAACTAATCTTCATTTTCCTCTTCATGAAAGTCTTTTTCTTTTCTTGTTTTTATGCCCAGTCTTGTCTAATTTAGACCACTAATAGGTTTTTAACTTCTATTAACTTTTGGCATTTCTATATAGAAGGAAGAGATCCATTCTTAAAATTTTATTATCTCTAAATTTTTTTATTCACAGAAATCAACAATTTCTTAATCATCATTTTAATGACATTCAATTAATTTAATCAATAAATCTATTGAGCATAATGGCCAGGAACTACCATATTTTTCCATGGATAAGACACAATTTCTTTTCTAAAATCGTTAGACTGAAAATCGGGGGGTGTCTTATACACGGAAGTGAGCCGAGGAAGGAGCTGCACAGGTGCATAGCTGCCCACACCTTGTCAAACAGGCTTCCTCTAGTCATGAGCCTTATTGTTACTGACGTCAGGTGATGCCATAGTGGGAAGTGGAGGTGCAGAGTGTGCAAAGGCAACAGGGACTGGAGCGTTCTGAGCCCATAAAGATGTCAAAAAATAAAAAGATAAATACCAGTAAGCGATTGTCTTACTCTGCAAAATTCACACTGAATGCAATCAGCTGTGCAAAACAGCATGGAATAGAGCTGCAGAGAGACAACTTGGACCTCCTC
>PVJC01050700.1:0-11718 GCA_004026665.1 Murina feae | reverse complement strand
TCTATTCATTTTAATGAACACTCCAAATTCATTTTAAATGAATTTTTACCAAATAAATGGATAGATTAATTAATTTGACTTTAAAACTATAAGTATGTCAAATTATATTTTAAAATTTACTCAGGATTTGTATTAAGCAGGTATGGTAAGACAAACAGACATGGAAAAGGTTGCAAGAAATTTACACAAAGATCCCTAGAAGCAGGAGACATGTCACACCAGGCAGAAAGCAGCAGGCTCAGTCAGGAGGCAGAAGGAGCTGGCAGAAAATGTGGGTAAAATACTTTGTTGCAGTTTCCAAAGGAAGGAAAGGAGGAGGTAGGTTGCTTCAGTTTAGGGTTGGCTGGTTGGAATAAGTTCAGGAGGCCCTGGGTTTGGGGCTGTCCTGAGTTGTCTGGGACCCCACTCTGTGGTGATCAGGACAAGGGAATACTGGCCTGGACTGCAAGAGCTCAGGTGATTGGGTGGGCTCTGGATGGTTAGTTTGCATATGAAAGGCATGGATCCTGAGGAGTTATTTTCTATCTTTAGGCGTCAGCTAATGCTGGTATCAGCAGTCCCTTCCAGTGTCAGGAAGACTCCAGGATGTCAAGGTGTCAAAAACAAAGACAAGTTTATTACAGACCAGAAGATTTGTAGTCTGTTATTTTTGTTTGCTGGGTATCTTCCTTCTTTGGAGCATGAGGATCCCATAATCCTATAGTATGATTCTGATAGGACTTTTCTACAAGCCATCCTACCCTGTCTGCCAATCATAGCACTCCATGTGCTTGAACACAGTGATTGATCTGTCCATAAGCACATGATCCAAAACTAGTCCAACTCTTTATCTAGGGAGAGAGATATTGAAAAGACAAACATATCCATAGATGAAGAGAAAGGGAATGTAAATGAGAAGAAGTCATGATTTGAACCCCTAAATTCAACTGTGTTAAAAATGTTTCCTTCAGTTAGACTTCTCAGTTAAGGGTAAGTCAATAGAATGCTTACAATAATAATAATCATGATATAGCCCTAGCCAGTTTGTCTCAGTGGATAGAGTGTTGGTTTGCGGACTGAAGGGTCACGGGTTTGATTCTATTCAAGGGCACATGCCCAGGCTGCAGGCTTGATCCCCATGTGGGGTGTGCAGAGGCAACCAATCAATTATTCTCTTTCATCATTGATGTCTCTCTCTCTCTCTCTCTCTCTCTCTCTCTCTCTCTCTCCTCAATCAATAAAAATACTTAAAAAAAATCATGATATAATCATTTAAATTCTACTAGAAATCATAAACAATCACAACTAGAAATACTAACCTCCAACCCTGACCCCTATTAAAGTAAAGCATTTATATGAATGGCCTCAGCCAGTTGTAAAAAGCATAGAAAAATGTAATCTCTAGCGGATTCCTTAGTGGATTTTCTCTATCATGATATTGTAGGTATCAATTAAATATGACAAAATTTCATTCTGTAAGAAAAAGCATCACATTAATATTTTAAAAAATAGAATATGTATCTCTGTTAGTATGATCTATAGCTAATTAACAGTAATAAAATAAAATTTCCATGTGTGATATTTTAAGTAGTATATGTCATAATTAAATAGGGTGAGGCAAAAGTTTCACAGTTGTTCAGAGGAAAAAACATGATATAATAATTAATAAATAATAATACAAGCATAAACTCTGTGTTTCATGTACTCACAACTGTAAACCTACTTTTGCCAAACCTTGTATCTATACTAATAAAAGTGCAATATGCTAATTAGACTGGATATCCTTCCAGAAAAAAGCCACAGTGGTGGAGGCTGAGGCAGAGGTGGTTAGGGGTGACCAGGCCTGCTGGGGAGGGCAGTTAGGGGTGACTAGGTTGGCAGGGGAGAGCAGTTAGGGGCAACCAAGCCTGCAGGGGAGGGCAGTTGGGGTGACCAGGCAGGCAGATAGGTGAGTGGTTAGGAGCTAGCGGTCCCAGATTATGAGAGGGATGTCTGGCAGCCAGACGTTCCCTGAGGGGTCCTGAAATGGAGAGGGTGCAGGCTGCACTGAGGTGTCCCCACCCCGTGCACAAATTTCATGCACTGGGCCTTATTTATATTTGAAAATAACTTTGATTCAAATTAAAATTAAAGTACTCATGAAAACAGTACAAACTAGTGAACCAGAAATAATATTAAGTAAATTCTGGCTCCTATGTTTGAATGCTACATTTAGAATAGAGTCTCCAATGATTAGAAAAACTAGACTGACAATGGAGATTTTTGTTATATGAAGGTGAAACCAGTGTAGAAAGCCTGGGGGAACCTCCATCACACCCTCTTCTGTACTGACCCTCTCCTAGAAAACCATGAAATCTCATCTCTTACGCTCTATATTTTCTCTGCCTGTGATTTAAAAGGTTATGATTCCCAGTAGTCCCAAAATGATAAAACAGTCTTTAGATTTGAATCAAGAGATACTTCCCCAACCCTATCTACCCACTCCTGTATATATGAAGAAAAAAGAATGTTTCTATTCTGAATTTAAAAAACATTGTTCTTGTCCTCCATTTCAACTTTCCCAAGTCTGACATGTTTCTAAATTATTCATATTTTAATTAAGAGACTCTGTCAGATCACTAAAAGTTTCTCACCCTTATTTAGGAGTACTGGGGTTGTAAAGAGTCATGTTAATGATGAAGCTTCTTATTAAAGTGGTTTCTAATCTCATGAGATGGCAGATGGTGATATTGTCAAAGCAAGAGTGTTCTGTTGTCACAGTGGTGCCTCTAAATTACTCTCTACTTGTGGTAGGCATGCTAAGGCTCCACAAAATAAAATGCAATAGCTAGTTGCTAAGAGCTACTGTGAACGAAAATGTGAGACTTCTGAGCTTATTCTGCTCAGCTACTAGTCTTCTCATCCTCCACAGAGATTGTTTTGAAAAACTTATTAGCAATTGATCTAATATTGGAAGGCCTCTAGCTCTTTTATGACCTAGTCCTGAAAAATATAAAGACATGGAAAATAATATATCGAACACTTATATACTCTCCTTCAAGTTTAGTAAATACAATTAGAGCTTCCTGTGTACTCTCCCTGCTCTGCTCATTTAGGCCATCCCCAAAATTTCGCTTCCCCTGTATTCTCACCTCACTAAATATGGCCAATTCTGATCTCTTTCTGATATAATAGTTTTGGCTTTAAAAATATTTTTACATAAATGAAATCAGACAGGATGCAGCCTTTTGTGTGTGCCTTCTTTCACGTAGCATAATGCTTTTGGAATTCATCCACAACGATGTTTATATGAGTCATTCGCTTCCTTTTATTTTGAGTAGTATTCCATTGGATGGATACACTGTAACTTCATCATCCGAAAGACATTTAGGGTTTTTTCCTAATTGGCTGCTATGAATAAAGCTACTGTCAACATCCAAGGGCAAGACTGTATATAGGCATTTATTATTCTTGGTAAATATTTAGGGATGGAATACTGAGTCATATAGTAAGTGAATGCTTAATGTTATAAGAAACTAACAAACTATTTCCAAAGTACTGTAACATCTTACCTTTCTAGTTGCTTCATATCCACGCACAAAAAAATAAATGCTCATTTAATCTAGTGTATCTATTTTTGGAGTGCATAATATACATAAATCCTAAGCTAAGCAACATACACATATAACCTCTATGAATCTTTATGACAATTCTGAGATACATACTATAAATAGCTATACTCTATAAATATAGAGAATGAGGTTTAAAAGGATTAAATGATGTCCCCAATGCCTTACAGCTGTTTCACAAACACTGGGATTCTAGAGTCTGATCTGTTAGTCACTATATATTACTGTCTTCATTAAATGTAATATATAAGAAGAATAAACGTAAGTCCAGTTTTTCTTTGCATAGTTCTGCTTCATACCTTTTACCATGCTTTAATTTTTAATAGTGCTCCTGGTCACTTACAAAAATTCCCAGTTTGTATGGTAAATTATATGTCTGCGCTATTTATAACAAGTATTATTAACTGCCATGATTTATAATGGGCATCTAAAACCTAGGGAAAGATATATACAGTTAAAGAGGATGAAGTCTATAATGTCATTTGCCAACACTTCACTGATTTTTATCACTTTGACTTTTAGAGAAAAAATAAATAATAATGACACTTAACAGATATTTATTAGGATTTATCAACTTGTTATGTAACAATTCTAATTCTGTTGCTAGGTGCCAAAGAGACTGATGTTGAAGGGAAAGGTTATATGAAGGAGTGGACTTTGTCAGATGCTCAACGCTCCTTTCTTGCCTCCTCAGTTTTGACTGAGATAAAAGTGGAATAATTAAAATTTTAGTAAGAATCTGAAATTGAGTAGTTATTTGGGAATGGAAAAGTGGAACAGATAAGGAGAATAAGAGTGAGAGAAAATGAATAGAACTAATATAAAAGAGCAATGAATACCAGCAAACTTTTTAATCATGTAAGAGTATAGTTTTCAAGAAAGCACTAGGAATATAATCAATGCATTTATTCAGTCATTCCTGAACAGGTACAACCGAGTATTAATTATTATCCTATACAAATGTGGAGAAGATGGTGAATGCAAAGCAGATAATCTTTCCAGGAGGGAGGCCACTGTGTCAATAAAGCTTGTCTAAGTGATTTTAGCTCTGAAGTAAAGGAAGACACTGGGGTATTCAATGAAAGGGAGTGTTGCATGGTATGCTAGTGATTGCTAAATCATTCAGGCACTGCCACGGAGCACATGAAATAAAATTCTCTGCTTGGGCACCTTTGACATTCTATTCCCTTTGCTGGAAAATCTTTCTCCAAATATGATGTGGCTTCCCTTATCTTGGTCAGAGAAAGTCACCTCGGCGAGGACTTCCACAGCAACTCAATTTACATGGTTAACTCCTGCACACACACACACTTCTTAGCCCTTCTCTGCTTGTATTTTCCTACTTAGCACCTACTTTCACTGAATATGGCATATATTTTTCTTATTTTTCTTGCTTATTATTTTAAAACTACTAAAATATGAAGCCCATGAAAACAGGAATATATATGTGTTTCGTTCACTGCTAATCACCAACACATAGCAGTGCCTAGTCATGCTCAGTGGACACCTGTTGCGTGAATTAAGAATAGATGAACCTTTTGTTCTGCTTCCGTACAGAGGATTGAACAAAGTCATGGGGAATATATTGAAGTGTGAGAGATTAGGCTCTCAACACAAAATGTTAGGTCTACAATCTGTCCCTTTTTGTGTAAGTAGCTATTCAGATCACACTTATAATATTCCTGAAGTGACTGTATGAGCAATTGACAGGAATAACTTTAACCCTTACTGATGAGATGAGCGGTTAAATTTGAGTTTTGTTTCCCTTAATACAGAAAAACTTACAATTCATGAAAGAGATAAAAAGACATTAAAAGCACTACAAATTATGATATTAAAATGAAGAATGTCTTTCCCTTTGAACTTGGGGCTTAATATTTTAACTTAATGTGGATAGCAAGAGGGTACTAGGCAAAGCGCACTAAATTTAACAGAGAAATTCAAATGCCATATGATTTCTCTTTTATGTGGGATCTAAAAGATAAAATCAACAAAATAACAGAAATGGACTGATAGATTTAGAGAACAAAGTGATGATTTCCAGAGGGGAGGGAGATTAGGAAGTATAAATTTCCAGTTATAAAATAAGGCATGGGATTGTAATATACAATATAGAGAATAGAGTCAGTAATATTGCAATATCTATTTAAGGTGAGAGATGGTTACTAAAGTTACTGTAGCAATCCTTTTGTAAGATATAAATATGTTGGCTCACTATGTCATACACTTGAAACTAATATTGTATGATAACTATAATCTAAACAAATAAAACCATAATATTAAAATTAACTGTCTTTTCGGGACAGGTAAGCCACGCCCACCAGTCAATCAGAGCGGCTGTATGCAAATTAGCCCAGCCAACATGGCGGAGGCTGCAGTCGCGTAAAGCACAAGCTGCAACCGCCGGGGGAGGAGCAGGGTGCTGGCGATGGAGGCCTGAAATAGATCCAGTTTCAGATTACAGACGGCAGGGCAGCCTCGGGGGTAGAGGGACTGAGCCAGCTCCGCCCCCAAGGCTGAGGCCTGGAAATCGGTGCAATCGGGGCACACAGCACACATGGAGGCCACCATGTGTGCTGTATGCCCCAATGGATACCAGGGTCCCAAACTGTGAGAGGGCACAGGCCAGGATGAAGGACCCCCTCACCCCCGCCGAGTGCACAAATTTTTGTGCACTGGGCCCCTAGTTAAACATAAAAAGAGAAAGACTCATAGAGATCAGGCAGACAGCTCTAGGGTGGGGGAAGGTTGGGGTGTTGGAAGGATTGAGCAAAAAAGAGGGGAAAGAGAGAGAACACATGGACAGGTGACCAGGGATGGGTGAAGGTGGAAGACGGCACAGAGAGAATAAAAGGTGATGAAAAAAAATAAAATAAACGTAAATAAAGATAAACTTTTTAAAAATAACAGAAACACTTGCTTCTCTGAAATCTGAAAGGCAAATATTGAACCAAGGCAGAAGGCGAAGATGGCTTGGACCCTGGGAGTGAGAGTGGGAACAGAAGAATGCAGGAGGAACATTGCCCATGGACCCCTTTCTCACCCTTTAGTAAGACAGAGGTGACTTAGAATGCAGACATTTGTTCTGAGAGATTAAAAAAAAAAAAGAAAGCATTTTTTATGAGTCTTTATGTCCCTAACATTTTGAAATGTAAACGTTTTTAGTGTTTAAATATTACGCTACAATCTCACTGACTCAGTAAAAGAGTTTGAGAAAATGAAATAATTTAAGCTCAACAGTGCAATCTGAAACAGCAAAGACCTGCACGCGTTGTTCTGTCAAATCCTCTTGCTACAATAGCTGTGCCAATTTACCTGAAAAAATGTACAACTTTGGACTTTCAGCCCATCTAAGAGGAAACAATTTGGATACCACACCTTCCAAACCTTCCAGACCATTAACCAGCTCATCTATTTGCACATGGCAGTTTTATCAGTGTGACACAAATTCTTTGCGCTACGCTTTTATCAAACACAAAAATAAAATGAGTTATGAGCTTAATGTTTATAACACTCAGAAAAATAAAACATTCATTTGTCTTAAAACTATTGATCTTGAAACTTCCATGAAACGACTTCATATTAAGCTCAGCTCTTTTTTATCTATTATTTCAGATAGCTCTCTGGTTTTGCAAGTAGGCCAAGCAACATTTGCAGATTCACTATGAGGTGCAGCCCTCACACTCCCCATAGTTTCAGGGAAGAGAAACCCTTTTGCTAATTGAACAATATTCAGCATGCGCCTGAGGTCAACGTTGTTTATGTTGTATTAAACCGAACAGAGAAAGAATGTGCATGAGACATGGCAGGTCCATTAAGATAAAAATAAGTGCATCCCATTTTCAGGGAAGCTTTTCCACTTGAACCATTATTTCTGACAATTAATAGTCTTGAAAAATACCACTTTGATAATGTACTAGTAAAACATGCTTGCGCAATAATGTATTGTCACTGCACTTCTATTTGTTTTCAGCAGCAGAGCGGGATCGCAGAAGGTGACTTTGCATACATTATTTCTAACTCTCACAACAACTCAGCCAAGTAGAGACCACCGACCTGTGTTATGGATGAGGAGGCTAAGTTCAGAGAGGGTAACTGGAAGGCCAGATTGCTACAAAAGCTAATGACCGGTATTTGCAAGTTCTGTTGACTTCATTCGTTAGACTATACTATTGGGACTAGTTATTGATGGTGCTACTATGTTCTTTTCAGACTGAAAAGGAGAAAAAGCAAAGAAATAAAGAGTAATGAAGAACTCAGAAAATATACACATAAGGATATATTTAATTAGTATTATGACATACATTGAGGAAAAAAGTACTTAAATATTAGGTAGAAATTAAATAAAATTAAAAGATATTTCAAGAAGGAAAAAACACATCCTTCTAATGATAGCCAGGTATGGAGACTTAAATGTTTCCCAAATCTACTTACAAATCAAGATGGCTAATAGAAATTTTTCCAAATGTCTAAACTAGATAGCAAAGAGACATTATTAGAAATATGTTGATAGAGTTTATTCATTTATACTTATGTTTAAAAATGTCTACTTGTAAGTATAAATCAAAAACATTTCTTAGAACTACCATGTGAATTTAGGTTTTTGACTCTGAGGAAAAAGCTGTGTTTGGTTAAAGGATATAAAAAGGTCAATATTGTGCCACCTAAGTTAATCACATTTTCAAGTTTTCCCTTTAAAATGAACGTGAGCGTTCTCATTGTGAGTTTAAGTGTAAATAGTAATTTAGGGACTCAATTCCTTTTCTAGCACCATCATTGATCAGCAACCTTTTTTTCAGTAACAATTATTTTTCCATTGTCTGTGCTGTTTACCATATCTACACCTGTCTTTATCAATAGTCTCCCATGCTCTAATGATTAATAACTGGTGTAGGAGCATCTAATTATTTTATGATAAGGCCAGCAATCCATAGTTTGGGTCTTTTTATGCTTTTGACCCAAGGCTCTTTCAAAAGACCTATACAGGGTCATTGGAGATACAGCAATAGAATTAATTCCATTGCAATATTTGCTTGATATTATATTCTCTATTTCTGGTTTATGGCCATTCACACATATAAAAATAAGAGTTGGGCTCATACGCTCTAGGATGCATTGTTAATGCCATCTCAAGGTGTTAAAAAAGCCTATTTCTGAAATTTCTATGTGAATCCATTCCTTCTTTGCCTATAGGAATAAATTAGAGTCCAATCTCTCTTCATAGAAAAGACATTTGAAGTAGCTTCCAAAATCTTTTAATCTGCATACAGCTTACCTAAATGCCTCTGCCTTTCCATGTAAAGGCGGACTGGGTAATGGGGAGGATTCTCACACAACACCCCCACGGACATCCCACTCTACCTTTTCCATTCAATTGCTTGCACTTGAGGTCTCTACACCCTTAAGAAAAACTTAATGTAGAGTGTGGAGCTAGAACTATTCTAAATTCTTCTGTGAATTTCGTTCTTTCATGTCTAGGCATTTGTAAGCTCTTTAGAAGAATGAGATGAGGGCTTAACTTCAGTCATAAGGAGGTTGTTCTAATCTGAAGAAGATTTCACTTAAAAGGCAATTGAGATATGAGGGTCTTTTGTTGGGCAGAGGGGAAAGAAAGTAGGTCAGAAGTGGGGTCAGAGCAGAGCCAAATGTAGGATGTAATGGAGTGAAGAGGCATAGTGGAATCAAGTCTGGTAGGTTCAAGTTGTAATTTAGGGAGATAAAGAAAGAAAGATCATTTTATATTTTTTCACATGCTTCAGTTGACTTGGATACAAAATCTCTTCTGGAATCGTGTTAAGAATCTGAATTTTCTTTGAGAGTGTTTACTCAGCAATCAAAAAATTCTCAATATTGGATATTGGAATTGTATTTCTTAGAGGGGGGAAACTAAGTCCCTTCTCAAATTTAAAATGGGCCACTACAAATTATATGCACCATAATTTTCTCCTTTTTCCTGCTCTCTAGTACATCCCTATGCTATAAATTAGTAAATCAAAGAGATGAGGATACAGGGCTGGGCAACATCACTCCATGAACTTCACATGTAATTGGGTCATTACATGGGAATGTTTTCCAAATAATGTGAGATGGAGCCCAGAGCAAATTAGAGAGAGCAAGAAGTTTTGGAAGATCCTCTCTTATGCAACATGAGCAGTTACTGAACTGAAGCCGCATAGGAAGTGTAAGCCAAGTCAGTTGTTAGATAATGCTTGACCCTCTGCTATGTACTCGGTACTGCCATCCTAGATGCTGTAGGAAATATGAAGGAGACATGATCCCTGCCGTCAAAAGGTTTGAACTCTTTTTTGGGGAGAAAATTAAAAAGGCTAAGGCATGTAAACTAATGTTCTCTGAGTGATATATCTTATTTTCCACTACAAAGGCATCGCCTTGAGAAAACATCTACACACAAAAAAGCAATTACTCCTCCTCCCCCCAAAAATGCATTTGATGTATGTAGAGACTTTATTACATTCAAAAAGCTTTTCATCTTCAAAAGTGATTAGGATTTTTCTATTTTTGTATTTCTGTCACTTTTTAATTGATGTGTTTTTCTCCTATTGAAGTCTGATAAAATATTTTTTCATTAACAATTTTGTTATGGCAGAGTTCTGATAATAATTAAATGACAAGTGTTAGAAATCTGTTATTTAAAGCTTGAATGTAGTAATTTCAAAATAATTGTAATAGCAGCATTACAAAAACCTCTCACTAATAGGTAAGAGAAAGCAGTACTAGTATTTTAAAAGAGTTATTTCCTTCATGACTTTAACTTTTACATTAATTTATGTCTGCTTCATGGGTTCATAAATCAAGTTCTATAAATATTATCTCCTCATCTATTAAAAATTTCTATGCATAATAAGATGTGGTAAAATCTACATTCATAATTCTTTTGATGAATATAAAGTAATTGACTTTGTATGAGATTTTAAAGAATTAAGCACAGCAGAATTTAGTCTCAAACTGAGATGAATAAAAATTTCATCCTCAGTGGAAATTTGTCACTGACTATACAGTTATTACTAATAAAAGTGTAATATGCTAATTAGACCAGACGAGCTTCTGGATGAAGTTGGGGCTGCAAGGGAAGCCTGGGTTCTGTGTGCCAGAGGTTAGGCAGTGCCGGCAGCTGGGCGAAGGAAGGCCTACTCTTGCACAAATTTTGTGCATCAGGCCTCTAGCTGCACAATAAGAAAGTATAAAAGTGGCTTCTCACAATATTATTAGGATAGTTTTAAACCAGATCCTTTCAATGCAAATGTCTGTTCTCAGTTTTTAATCTTTCTTAGGTACTGCGTAGCATTTTACAATGTTGCTCTCTTTTTGCCTACTGAGTCAGAAAAATGATTATTTTTATTGTATGTAAGTTATACCTCAATAAATTTATCTAAAATGAAACATTGGTGCCAGAACAATTTCCATTTAAATAAGTGAGTGTATGTTCCATATACTTAACTAAAAATGTGTAAGCCTCCCTTCTCCTCTATGATCTTAACCCATCTGTTGTCCAGCCCAGAAATTCCTTGGAAATGTCCCTCAAAAGTATCCTCTCTTCTATTCATTCCCGAGGTTCTTTCTCGCTCTGTAACTTCGACAAAGTTAGGCTGATCTCCTTGTTCTCTGCCCCTCCAACCCAGTCCTTGGACCACTGCCAGATCCATTTGACTAACACACTCTTTTTGCTATTGAAATTACTTGCTCAGAGACATAAGAATTGCGTAGGTCCTCTAATTGTCTAAAATTCCTTTTACTTGCTGAACCTTAACCTCTGCTCCAGAAAGATTTCCTATGCACATCTTCACGTCTATCTTTGTGCCTTTTCGGTGGTGTCCCCACCATCTGAAATGTCTACCTCCTTCCAAATTACTGTATGTGCATGTGTGTGTGGGGGGGGAGGGTAAAACCATGCAGATCCTTCATTTCTTTAATATAACCTCTTCTCCTCTCTTGATTCAAACTGGCCTCACCCAGCACCTTGACTTACCCACCTCCCTCTCCTTTGCACATCCACTTGCTTAGTCATTAAGTTCTCAGGACAATGAGGTTCTGATAAGCATCAAATAATCTTAGGAACAAAGCCTCTTATCTGGGGTCTCCAGAGACAGAGTTTTGGTCAAACTAGAGATAA